>JACEII010000812.1:0-25142 GCA_014332785.1 Antheraea mylitta
CTTCTCGGCAACGGCTCAAGCCTAGATCTGTTCCCTGGGCGTGGAGCCCTTGAGTACGCTGCTCACGCGATACAGTGACACAAGAGTTCTACCCTTATTTTTCGTTATCCTATCCTACATAGTTTAGAGGATTTTTTTCTACACAAAATACATATAGTAGTTGTTGAGGCACGCATGCTTGGTACACATGCATGTTTCAATAACTTATATACGTATATAAGTTACCGGACTACTAAGACGAACGCTTAAGGCACTCAGCCGATTTTATTTAGGCAACCAGTTCAAGGGTACACGGCACACCTCGGCTTGGCTGTTGCCTGTTGCATGCAAAATCGCGACCTATCTTAACTAATCTAGCTAACTATTCATATATGTATGAGTTGTTGAAACGTATATGTATACCAAGCATACACGCCTCAACAACTCCTGCATATATTTATTATCGGAAAATTGAGAGTTTTTTAGTTCGATAAGGAAAAAAGTAAACCCTTCCACTTTCATGTGTAACATGTTTCATTCATCATCATTCAGTGTTTCATGTGTTTCACGTGTGTCACCGTATCGCGCAAACAACGCACTCAAGTGATCCTTACCGAGGGATTGAACCTGATGTATAATACTGGCTTGGTTTGAAGGTGATAGGTACTATGTTGTGAGTGGTACAGAGATTATTTATAAAAATATATTGGAAATATATTTCAAATACGTTTTTGAAACAGTTTATAACTCTTAGACAATAGTTTCAAGCAAGTGACATTTGACGTTTTCGGCGGGATGTTTGACGCTTCGATACGGTGTTCATATATTGTTCTTTAATACAATGGAGTATAAAAAGGTTTTAATACAAGTCGAAGATAGTTATGATAAAGTAAGTGGTAGAGATGTTTATTCAGTTTTATGTAGGTTAGTTTTTATTTTAATTGATCCTGGTAGATGACGCTACGAATGGGTACTAGGTTTATTTAAAAAATGAATACATGTAATCTGGGTATATGTTTAAGTGAATCCGTGGATAGTTTGGATTCACAATTGGAAACGGTAGTTGTGGCTGCAATCGGGTATCAGTTTTATTTGCGGGGTGGTAGGGCTTTACATTTATTGTTTTTGGATTGTACTGTGCTTACCATCACGCATAGTGCAGGCATTTTGCCGTGCTACGATAAAAAAAAGAAACAATTTTTTCGCGTGATAACCAATTTGGTGCAAACGAAGTTGCACGGGTCAGCTAGTTTCCTAATAAAATTAGGAATTCGGGTTTGTAACTTTTGGGTTCGAGACAGAAGATACGCAGGGATTAGTACATAACAAGCGTCAAGGAAAATCAACGAGCAACGACTCTACAACTGACGAGTCACCGAGCCAGTTGCCAATGAGTCTTAACGATAAATTGTATTATGCAAAATTGTATTGTATAACGACAGAATTTTAATATTGTCAATAGATTTAACAACTACCTCGTATTTATTCGCAGCTAGCTGTGCCCGCGACTCCGTCTCCGACCTAATATAAAAAACAGTGACGAATATAATCATCTAAATATATTAAGTCCATATACTTACCTACAATCTATCGTACTTAAGATGCGTCGCGATTTAAATAACAACAACTTTTGATAGAGTGAATCGAATTTAATGAAACCAAGACTAAATGTTACTCCGAGTGTATGATTTATGGCTGATCGAACAGCCTCGATCGTTACCACGCCCCAGTTGAGTCGGTCAAGTTGTTGAGACCACTCTTCCACAACAAACCGGCCTGGACTCCAGAACAGGATCCCGTGGCATTTGAATAAGAGAACACACTAGTCGGAAAATGGTGTCACAATTTATGTTATCTCTCACCAAGCACGTATAGATTTTCCGGCAACTGCGCTTGTAAGTCAGTGGTGTATCCGAAAATAGGACAACCTTCAAAATAATAAAAATAAGACTACACTATATGTTTTTTTATTATTGTTATTTTATTCTGCAGAATCTTGGTCCGAATCTTTTTTTGAACCTTACATGTAGTATTTTGTATACGTAAAAATCGTATACGTGAGCATATATTTATTCATTTTTTTTTAATAGTAATTTATTAAATATTAACTTCAATTTTTATTAACTATTTGCAGCTTTGCATTTCCATTCTTTATGGCCTATATGTTAAGGTTACATAAAATGTAGTCATTTTTTTATATCGTAGGAGGTAAACGAACAGGTGGTTCTCCTGATGTTAAGTGAGCACCACCGTCCATAGACACTTGCAACATCAGTGGAGTCGCAAGTGCGTTGCCAGCCTGTGTTGAGGGTGAGGGTGGGGGGTGTAGGGAAGAAAGGGAAGAGGTGGGTCTCCGGCACTCTCACTGACTAATCGAAACGCAACAATGCAAGCACTGGTACTTCACGTCGGTTTTGTGTGAGAGAGTGGTACTACCCCGGACAAGCCGACCCATTCATGCTGAAACCAGTAATAGCTTCAGCGTGGCTCTACCACCTTCAAAACTTAATTAACTAACGAATTTGTTTTTTAATACGCAGATATATCCAACGTTAATAAGTTACTAATAACTTACCTAGTTTAATCAATGGACTGGTAACCAACAAGCTTACTCACAAGACTATTACCATTCCACTAACGATATGATTATCAACACCACATTGGGAATTATTATCGTGTGACACATGAAAACAGTGGATCGCATTCATAAGAACTAAGTCGTTTAAATGGTTTGAGTCCTTTTGCTGAGGTCGCTCTGTTGTTCACCTTTGAATTAACTAACCAATATATCTAGAGACGCGTCAATCAAGATTACCTCGCCCGAATACATTACCGAATCTATGGGCGAATTTATTTATTTTTATTTTATATATTATTGCTGTTATTGTCGTGTATGTTATATTACAAGTTTTTTGTGATCATTTCAATGTTTTAACAAGATGGTGGCTAGTGTAAGAGTTTTACAGGGTGTTTTCGTAACATCTCACGTGATATTATTTCCCATCCATTTCACTTGTGCACAATAACCAAACTACATAACGTAAAACACTAACAAAATATTACAAAATATAGTACAAGATTTTGAATAAAATATAAAATCCACTACCTGACATTCCAAAATCTCACCAAAAACTCTTAATATATTTGTAAATAAGATTAGGTATACTCATACAAATATATGCCATATTAATAATACATTTATGAACTCTATTTTCTTTCGTTTTATAATTTTTTAACATATTATATGAATCTATTTCATTGTTTAGTTTTTGCCCGTGGCTTCGTTCATGTCTAAGTAAATTTGAACTATTTTCAGGAAAAGTATTTCGCTCCTAGATTAAATGTACCCTATGTTCTCCTTTGTACTCGTGACGACGTGTATGCAAAATCACATTATGATCGGTTGAGTAGTTATGGCTTGAAAGCATAACAAACAAACTCACTTACGCATTTATAATATTAGTAATGAATATGAAGCAGTCTGACTCGCTCTGGGCTTTAGCTGTCAATTAAGCCCGACTGCCTCCCGCTATATCTTAATATAATATAATAGCAGTAGAAGTTTTATAGGCTTCAACATGAGAACTACTAGAAGGTATCACATTGAAATTAGAACAGGTACTTAGTCTTCAAGTCTCTCTCTTCCTGACTATTTGTCCCACATGGTGGTGGGGTCAGCCTTCCGTACGTTACTCTCAACTGTATAAATAATATTAATGCCTAGTTTTATCGATTTTGGTATCATGGTCAGCCAAACAAAAGAATGTATGTTACAGACTATTTTTATAAGAAATTGAAAACTTCTAAGACTTCATGTATTTTTAATAACGTTTACTTGCGCTTCTATTGAGACGTTAGCGTAAATTAAATACCTCCTAGACAAGATGTCGTAAATTCCCGATAAAAACCTTTCAAAAGTGGAAAGTAATCTATAATTCTTATGAAAATAAATCGAGACTAAATTCATTATTTACAAATTAAATGAAAAAAAATCTTATACGGATTCTAATTCGCCTTAATCCTGCTATTAAGCTTTATGAAAACAATAGTAAATGTTAATAAGTTTTTATGGATACAATCACACCATACAATTAATCTTTTCTCATAGAAACATATTTGTAATTTTAAACAGAAAGCATTCAAAATTGAAACTCCGTAAATTCTTAACAAAAATGCTTAAAATAAAAAATCATAGATATATCTATAAAAAATTATATGTTGTCAGAATTTCTAGGATATTTTCTACACGACATAACCAACTTTACTAGCTTTGGTACGATGTTAGTTATACCGAATAATCTTGCCGAATTTCGGTATCAACGAGTCTGGACGGGATTCTGGCTCATCTCTATTTATTCATGGAACATTAATACAGATAAGAAAATTAATTCTTCTCTGGATATGCATTGTAACATAATGGTTTAAACCATTGAAAAATTTGTTTGTATCATAGGACATGAAAATTCTTAGCATACCATGGATTATTTTTCCCACTGTAATTTTCGTACACAAAATATTCAAATATTAATAATGAATACTACATATATCTCTACATACGAAACAGTAAATTTAACTTATGTGTACTTTGAGATCTTGCAAAATAGTGTAAGTAACTAAGAGTAAGTAATTAAACACATTTCAATCATTTTTACAAGTGCCTGGCTGTCTGTTTATTAGTGCACGGATCACTCTTAAAGTATAAGCTTATGACAAAACGTCAGAAATTAAATCGTAGAGCACATCCTCGAGTAACATTTAGTCTTCGTTTTATTAAAATAAGTTCACTCTATCAAAATATATTGTACATCAAATGACGACGCGAGTAAGTACGAGATAAAAGCAGGTAAATATGCATTTATGTTTGGTTTAAAAACTCGGGTATTTATAGTAAGTATATCGCATATCTTCTATCTACATATAAATCAAATGATAGTGTTCTGCTGTTACGTGAACATCACGTAAAAGTTACAATTTTTTTTTTCGTTTAAGTTTTTAGATACTTGGTTCCTATATAAAAAATATCACGATATCTCAATCTAATATTGATTTATTTAGCTTTTGAGAAATTATGATTCGTTATAAGTAGTACGGCGTTTAACAATATGTGAAGAGACAAGATAAAGACAAGCGTGCTTTATACTCGTACTTTTAACTCGTGATCGATGATCAAGTCGTTTGTCAAAATATGATCTTTGGACATGAACTCGTTCAGACCTCGCAGAATTGCTACATTTTCAAATATTTATTCAAAAAAACAGTCAACGGTCGTTTTCTGATAAATATAATTAACTTCATACATACATTTATTATCTTTCCAAAGTGGTTTACTCGATTCAATTTACTTGTGAATAATTAGTTCATACGTGTCCTCGTATAAGCGGTATCGCTTATTTTTAATTAATATTTAAATTATTGTCCTATCGGCCTTTTAAATTGTTAAGAATAATAAATACATGTCACATACATCACTGAAAAATATATTTGTACTAACGGGCCCGGCGGACCTTGTTCTGCCTTTATAATAAAGAAAATTCTAAAGTCAACCGTAGCGCCACCTACCACGTCTAATTATAAACCTAAACTATTCCTAAATTCATTCGAACCACACAAAATTTGCTTCAAAATCGGTCCAGCCGTTTGGGAGAAGTTCAGTCGCATAAAAACGGACAGAAGAAATTATATACGTGTATAAATCAGGGTGTAGGAGTCGTGGTTTAACCGTTGGAATATAATTCCCATATCCACAATTTCGAACCCCGGTGTATACCAAAATTTTTTTCTGAATTCTCTTATATTCACTAATTTAAATTAAACCCAAACCTGAGAAAGTATGTTATAGTACCACTGTATGTGAGAAAATATACAACTATTGATTTCTCAGACCTAGAAATCTCCAATACTTCGTGGGCTGGCGTGGGAATTATGCCCATACCTTCCTTCGGGGAGATCTGTGACCTGCAGTGAAATTATTACAGGCTGATATTGATGACAACCTCCCAAATTAATCAGTCCAGTCCCTCGTATGCGTACAATTATTCTTCGTAACCGAATTTTTAGACAAAGTATCCTTCTGTTCGTAGTTAAAAGCACGTGTTCGGAGAAAACATTAAAAATTCCAATGGCAGCATTCCGCACGGATTAATATTCAAAGAATACCTTTACATAGTCATAGTTGCCTGGTATCCACGTAAAACATTTAACGTGATCTGAATAGTTAGTTCTGATTAATTCATTTATTTCCTCAGTTATATCGTGTTATTTGCTCATGATTATTTTTTTATCTTTGGCAACCAAAACTTCCAATTCCTGTCAATGTTGTATAGGTAATATAAGTTTCTTACAATTATTTCAATTTTTGTAGGTGGTAGATCCACGCTGAAGCTATTACTGGTTTCAGCATGAATGGGTCGGCTCGTCCAGGGCAGTACAAGGAGCAGGGCAGTCAAAGGAGTCAAACGAACAGGTGGGTCACGTGATGTTAAGTGATCACCACCGTCCATAGACACTAGTGACATCAGGGAAGTCACAAGTGCGTTGCCAGCCTGTATATGGGGGAGGGGGGAAGGAAATGAAAAGGAGTAAAGCGGAAGAGAGGTGTGCCTCCGGCTCTCTCACTGACCAAACGAAACGCAACAATGCAAGCACTGTTAAATTACGTCGGTTGTCTGTGAGAGGGTGGTGCTTCCCCGGCCAAGCCGACCGATTCGTGCTGAAAACAATAATAGCTTCAGCTTGGCTCTACCACTACTAAATTACCACAAGAACTCCCTAGAAAGTTTTAACAAGAGAGCCACCATTTTGTTAGCTCATTGCACATTAACTACCGGAGCACATCTTTAGGGACGTCAGGAACAAAACAATAGGGTTTATCGTCCGTTTTGTTATCGATAGTTATTAACTCCTGGTCGCAAATTGTAGCTTTGAGCACCGGTCATTTCACCTATGTTTATTACGATTATATCTATACTTTTGAAAGTCTTAGAACAAAATGTAACTTAGGTTTTCTTTGTTGTTTATTAGTATTTGTTTTGACATTATTATTTTATATGTTAGATGTGACCATGAAGTATCATATCCTGGAATACTATAATACTATAATTTTAGGGGTGTAATGGGTGTCGAATAACATCATAATACTTGAGACACCCAACCTCACCTGCACGTGGTGCACCCTGCTGAATAACGAACGAGGCAATGGCGCAAGCGGGGTGGTAGGGTTTTACAGCCCGACTGGGTCGCAACCACCATGTATATGGCGAAAAAGCCCGTAATAGTGATTCGCTTCTACGGGTCGCGTTTCGGGATCAGCCTGTGCATATCCAGCTTATTACAGGCCGGCATGATAGTGGCGACTATTTGTGGCTATTATTTTTGGATTGTACTGTGCTTACCATCAAGCATAGTGCAGTCACTTTGCCGTGCTACTATAAAAAAAATACTGCGAGTGTTTAACCTATCACCTGGTATTGTTGAAATAATAAATGACATAGAGCAAGTCGCGGGTTATTAGCTAGTTGTACAATAAATATAAACAAAAAAAGATATTTTAACAGTTTATTATATAATATAATTACATTCTTGTAACAAATATCTACATAAAACTATGATTAATTCTATACACATAACTTTATGCGTAATTATAACTTAATTGAATACGACAGTTAAGTAATGGCACTTAATTTTTACAACTAAGTAATTTAGGTCTAACATATTTAATTACAATTTTAATTATGTATTATTCTAAGTTGACACGTTATTGAAATGCTAAATTACAAACTTTGTGAAAAATAATGATATTAAAATTTTGTATTTTTAATACTTAGGATTTGAATATCTATATTCTTTAACTATGCAATTTATTGATTAATGCAAGCTGTATCAAAATCACATGCGGAATTTAGAAAAACAAAGGGTTCAAAAAGTTTAAATGATATAATATGTTATGGATCAGAAAATCACTAAATCAGGTTTCAATAGATGGCGTTGTTATTAATAATATATTAAATTATATATTTGGAGCATTATACCTCAACCTTGTAAGACCGAAATATAATAAGATTGTCCAAACTAACATGTACCATTCAGGCTCAAGTTTGGGAAACAAATCTTCCTCTATAAGCCCAGTGTACAATATGATGTATATTCAGTTATATAGAGATTGTTCTTAAAGTTTCGCCCCTGATCTTGTGATTGATGCAATATTATTCAATAAAGTATTATCTTAAAATATTTTGTGTAAAATTCAAGATCATTTAAACGCCCAATGCGCATTTAAATGAACAAAATATATCAAATATTGATTGGGTTTTTCATTACCAAAATATCAAAATGCTTGGGCCTGAACATGTAAAACATATCGAGCAGTGGGTTTTTAACTCATCTCGATCATTATAGCTTGCACATAATCGGTGTTATTACAAAAAAGTTACATACGTATTAAATAATTGCTTTAAAAATGTTTCGTACTAAATGCACCGCGCTCGCCCGAGGCAAGTTCGCGTTATCCTTTTTTCGAAAGTCTACTCTAACCTAACCAAAGCGAGACAAAAATCAAGATTCAGCGAGCGCGGTGCATTTAAAACGTAACCATTTGACAGTAAGTATTCAATTCGTATTTTACTTTTTTGTAATAACACAGCTATAGGTTTAACACGATTGGACCTTTAACTGTATCGAAAAGATTCAAAAGTGTTTTTTTATATTTAAAATTCGCAACACTTTTTTTATTCGTCCTTTTCCGTGTTAAACAACGCAGTGACGCATTTAAGGGTCATAATTTATATTCTATTTACAATATAATTTTTAGCTTAGAAATCAAATGATCGGCTATATCTTGTCACCAACGATATTATAACTAAAAAGCTGCAGATAAGTTGATAAGCGCTTCGACAGCGCCTTGTTAAAATTTGGGTAACTAGCAAACGTGACTAACTAGCAAACGTGATCTAGTTCTGTCTCTCCGCCTGTATCTAAGTAAAAAATAATTATTTATTTTTCACCACCGATATTGAGTATATGCCATCTTACTTTATTTTATCTAATACACTGTGGCGGTACAATATTATTGTTGTAGTCCGGTGAAGCTGTTAAGACCTTGCTAGGTCAATAGCGTAGTCAGTTCGAGAAAAAAAAATCAATATTATTGATGTGAAACATATATACAAGGGTAAACAGGCCAACATGTCGAGACGTGGCGACGCAAAATACTAACTTTGCACTATTAACGAAATACTCAAAAACATTTGCAATCCCATCATAATTAACATAAGATTCAAATTATTTTGTTGGTAACTTGTTATACTAGTGTTATCCGGCAGGCACCCTTTGATAAATATCGCCAAACACACCGTAGCTGTGCCTAGTCGAATTTTTGTATTTTGTATTTAATAAAAATGGATATTTATGTAATAAAATAAATAAGCAGTCATTGCTTTATAGAACAAATTTGTAATGCTTTTTCTTTTCACTATGGCATAGCTGATTCCTATCGTACTCTGATCTTTTAGGCATATAATTGACATTGGCAATTAATTACATAAAGGGCGTGTTCCATTAGACGTTCAAAACGCTCACAACACCCTTTTCGCCGTTCCACTAGACAGCCGCGAGCGTTGCGATCGTGTCGAAAACGTCATTGATGACGTCATAACATACGCTCAGGCGAAGCTCACGACGCTCCATGTCTGGAGGTGGGTCGACGTGAGCGTTGACAAAATTGACGGGATTCTCAATAAAGATGGCGACCGTAAAACTGTCATTATTTAATACGGTAAAGAATATTTATATAAAATAATGTATGATATTGAAATACATAGATGAAATATGAGAATTCAGTTTATTTCAGTTTACTTCTTTTGAAAAATGTAAAAATTAATTTATAATCATTTCATGGTAATTTAATATTTTTCATTTAACCAATAAGGCCATTTTTTATGTTTTTATGATAATTAAAATAAAAAAATTGAATTATACATTGTTTCTTTAATATGCTTAAATGAATTTCATAATTATATGAATTTATTGTTAAGACTTACAAATTGTAAAATAAGTTCTTAAAGCTTTTGCTTTATCTATTCTAGGTATCCATTTGTATTCCCATTGCACAGGTCCGGCAGACGAGAAGGAGACGGCCGGTGTGTACCCGGCTGTTTCCTTACAAGACGAGGCCCGGCGGCGGCACTTCTGCCGCTGGGCCACACCGCTGGGGCGGCACGATGAAGTCTATATAGATCTCGTGCCGCCCCAACAATAGCGGAAGACGTACACCGTGGGGTTTTAGTCCGTGCGAGTCGGACATAACCCACTCTCTCCCCAGGGAGGGTGGGTATCCATAAGGGATTTCCCCACGTTAAAAAAAAAAAAAAGGTATCCATTTGTATTATTTATCTAAACGCTCAAAATGCCCACAAATGCGTTCCACTAGTGTGTATGATCGTAACGCTCGAGAGCTAGTGGAGCGTTAAAACTCGCGGTCGTGAGCGTTGCGAGCTTCTACTGGAACGCAGTCAAAGTGAAGGCTCAATTTTTTTATGTTTGTGTGCGTATCATGTTATTTGTTCTATCAGAACATCATGTACATAACGTATCTACATATTTTACTTTTAAATATCACTACTTACCATTGAATATTTTTTAACATATACTTTTAATTTTGTTTATGTCAACTTAAAACACTTATGAGGAGCTTATTATCATACGTTATGAAGAGGTAATGTCAGGCGGTGATCTCCCTGCTCAGTGGTGCCTGTTCCGATCTGAGTTGTCGGAGTGTCCGCCTGCAGGACAACCTGCGAGAGCCCAGCTGTGGGAACCCCGATACCCGCTCCACCTTTACAGGTGCTTCGCGTCTATACAACAGACAATATCCTGTATTCTTTATCATTTATCTCTATTTCTATACTAATATAATAAAGCTGAAGTGTTTGCTTGAAAGCGTTAATCTCAGAAACTACTACTCCGATTTAAAAAAAAAAATATCACTTTTTTTTGGAGATACATATTGATTACTATGTCTACTTATTAACATACCTGAAGAATATATGGTGTTCGACGCTACATTTCCATAGTTTCTTGCAGGCGCGAGTCGAGGGAAGCCGGAACGAGAGATGTGTCTCAAACTCGTCAAACTCACTCGCTCTCAGTTTCAACGTATAGGAACGTTTATTATAACTGATTTTTATTATTTTAGTCCATGGAAACCGGTTCATCAGTAACCTGAAAGCGGAGTTAGTCAATACGCAAACTTTTATACAATTTTCTTTTGTTCACGTCTGTATATTTATCAAAACTATACTGAAAAGACAGATGTGAAGTGGATTATTACAAGAGTGATTTTGATGTTTAGAAATAACTCCATCTATGAATATCTATGTCACTATGTATCTAAGTAACTCTGTATCTAACTAACTTTGTATCTAAGTAGCTATGTATCTTTGTAACTATTCCACGCGGATGAAGTCGAGGGCAGTAGTTAGTAATATATAGAATGGAAATCGTGTAATTATTAGTTTATCTCACCCATCACGGTAGACTGAGATCCCGTTGGAGCAGACTGCGAGGACTATATCGACGAGGTCGGAGTCCCTCGCGCAGTGCAGCTCTGCACCGTACAGCGCCAGCTTCTTCGCATTCTCCAGATAGTTCAGCTCGGCCTCCGCCGGGGTCTGACCTCTGGAGAAAATTGATCAGTTTTACTATCATGGTCTCCAGATTTAAAACAATCCAACGCTTGATTGGATTGTTATTTATCTATGTCCATCATAGTTACAGTTTTAAAGACGTTAAGTTAGCAATGTAATAAAATACTACATAAGCTAATCAATTTTATTATCCTAATTCGACAAATTAATGACATTTTAACATCTGATTGGGTTGTTACCTCGGACTTCTGCCTGGAATTGTTTGTTACTAGTAACATAACTATTTGCATTATCTTAATCGGTATTGTCTATGAATGGTGGTGATCACTTAACATCAGGTGGCCCGCCTGTTCGTTTGCCTCCTATGATTAAAAAAAATGTAGCATTGGTCAACCAATTCCAAGTAGAAGTACAAAGTAACATTCAATCGACTGTTAATATTGAATCAATATTTTTCTGCAAAGAAACGGATATATCAATCAGAAATAATATGACTTCACACGTTGGTAAGTCAAATAAGATTCAAGAATTATAACTGCTGAAAATGAAGACTATTAATTGAGACAGCCATAATTCAGGCCTTAAAATTATCCTAGGTTAATCCCAGAACGGACCACACCAGAGTGAATTCGTATAATCTTATTTATACCCTGTATATTGTATTATTTTTCAATCATTGTAACTTTATTTTTGTATACTTTTTTAGTTGTAATAATGGTTGTTTTTTTTTTATTTATTTCTATTTTTTTTTCTGTTATTTACCTTAATAAGTGTATTGCATAAAATAAAATAGAACTGACTTGTGCTTACGATATAGCCTCTCGATGTTCTCTTCAAAGGTGGCGGTTATAGCGCTCAGTGGAGCCGCGCGGTGCTTCGAGAGGATAGCGGACTGTACGTGGGAGGGCTCATAGTCTCCTAACTCAGCTTGCAGTACGTACGAGGCAAGCACTGCATGGGTTATCGCGGAACAACTCACCCTACCTATCATATAAAATTATCATACATATTAATTTATCACACATTTTTTTTATTGATTTTTTGCACTATGCCTGATGTTAAGCATAGAAGAGACAGATTATCCATCGCCGGTCGCCGCTGTCATGCCGGCCATAATGACGAAAGTCACCCGGTACTGGATATGCACAGGCTGATCCCGAAACGCGACCCACAGAAGTGAGTCACTATGACGGGGTTTTTCGCATTATTCATGGTGGTTGCGACCCAGTTAGGCTGTAAAACCCTACCACCCCGCTATCGCCATTGCCTCGTTCATTGATCAGCAGGGTGCACCGCGTGCAGGTGAGGCTGGCTTGGGTGTCTCAAGTCTTAAGATGTTACTCGACACCCCTTACACCCCACAAATACACAAATAGTAGTACTAATAATATTTGTCCAATAGGACAGGCGAAGGAATTAATCCATACTGCCAATTCTGAAGTTCTTTGTCCAAGTTAATGTAAAGGCATAAGCGCCAAATCTTCTATATAATACTTCAGATATATTTTTATCTTCTTAATCTTCGAATAATCATTAAAAAATGTTCTGATATCTCCAAGTGTTGAATTGATAAAGTCAAAGTTAGGCTTAAAATTATCAGGATAAGTTAGGAGATCGATATTCCAGTAAAATGTCTTACGGTTATTTCAACGTTATAACAAGATGGTGATTCTCTTGTTAGAATCTTCCAGGGAGTTTTTGTGGCATCTCAGAATTTCATGCTCAGTGGTATTATTTTCCATTCACTTCATTTATGCACAATAAACAAACTATATTACGTAAAACACCACCAAATTTACAAAAGAGTCAAATAACACAAGATTATGAATAAAATATAAAATCCACTACATGACAGACTAAAATCTCGCCAAAAACTCATCCCAGATTCAGTGTTTCTGCGGAATTGTAATGATTCTAGTCCACGTTTGGGTGGCAAATATTTTAATAGTGGTAGACCTACGCTGAAACTATTAGTGGTTTCAGCATTAATAGGTCGGCTCGTCCAAGATAGTACCATCCGACCCACAGAAAACCTGAAGTAACAGTGCTTGCATTGTTGTGTTTCATTCGATCAGTCTGAGCGCCGGAGTTTATGTCCATCCCTCTTTCTCCCTTCTTTCCCGAACCCGTGGCAACGCAATTGTGACTCCATTGATGTTGCTAGTGTCTATGGACGGCGGTGACCACTTAACATCAAGTGACCCACTTGTTCGTTTGCCTCATATGTTATAAAAAAATACTACTTTTATTGAATCATTTACTGTCTTTATTTATCGTAATAATTTTTAACTATAACGTTATCTATCTATATACTTAATAATTATGATATGTATATGTATGTATATTCTCAATATAATATTGCATGTTAGGTATTTCTGTGGGACTCAAAACACAGTATCTAACCCCTTTGCCTATGGTGACCTGTTGCTATTTTAGATCACTCTACGTTGTTACACCGAATATTTGGTAATTAAGTTTAAAACATGTATTTGCCACACTTGACATTGGCGGAATTGCCGACATAGACAGAGGCCGTACAGAAGAAAAAAAATACGAACCTTCAATCAAGTCGCGTCGTACAGCGAGACCTATCTGGTACCTGGTGACGTCATCACTCAGCTCTGACGGCTCCGGCGGGTAGAACTTGACCGCGAACCTCACGTCCCATGGTTCGTCTATAAGAAAAGCCCATGTCCAATTAATCATCGTTGTTTCAAGGCTTTTAAAGATCTCTGAATATAGCGCTAACACTAATCTATACTAATATTATAAAGAGGTAAACTTTGTGAGTTTGTGACGTTGTAGGGGGTAATCTCAGGAACTACTGGTCCGATTTGAATGATTCATGCAATGTTATATACCTCATTTATCGAGAATAGTTATAGGCTATATATCATCACGCTAAGGCCAATAGGAGCGGAGCACAGGTGAAAAATGTTTCAAATTCGGGATTTTTTTTCCTTTTGAGAGCTTCTGCTGCGTGTTACCGTTTGCCCAAAGTAACTATTCCACGCGAACGAAGTCGCGGGCAGAGTCTAGTGCACGTATAAATACAAATGCTATTATAATAATGTATGAGTGATCATTATATAACATCCTTGTTGTAAGAAATTTTAAATTGCATGTACTTAGTCTTCTCTCGTCCTTAACTCGAGCCCTCATTCAAATTACAATAATTTTTGTTAGAGTTAACCAATTAAAAAAAAAACAAAGATCAAATGTTACTCGAGGATATGCTTTATGATTTTCTTGGCGAGGTTTTATCGTAAACGGAATACTTTAACAGTGATGCGTGTTTATACAAACTAACAGACAGACACTTCTAAGCTACTTACTCCTAGACAAAAACCTTTTTTTTTTTTACAACAATCTCAAAGGACAGCCGTTTTAGTTTTTTTTTCTCGAATTGGCTACGCTATTGGCCTTTATTTTTTGGCCTTTACAGCTTCACCGGACTACTAAGGCGAGCGCTTAAGGCACTCAGCCGATTTTATATTGGCAACCAGCTCAAGGGTGCACGGCACACCTCGGCTTGGCTGTTGCCCGTTGCATGCAAAATCGCGACCTAACAGCAAACCTAGCTAACTATTCATATATATTTGAGTTGTTGAAACGTATATGTGTACCAAGCATATCCGCCTCAACAACTCCTCCATATACTTACTATCGGAAAATTGGGAGTTTATCAGTTTGATAAGGGAAATAAGTAAACCCTTCCACTTTCATGTGTAAGCGTGTAGGCGTGCACGTGTGTGGAGGTGATCGTGTAGTGTTGTAGCAGTGATGTATGGGTGTGTCACCGTGTCGCGCAAGCAACGCACTCAAGGGCTCCCTACCGAGGGATCGAACTTAGGCTTGAGCCGCTGCCGCGGGAGGCCTAATCGGGTGGCCGTTTTAGATTTACATTATTATTTTAGGCAGTTCTTCTCGAATGGGTTCTCTGTTGCCGTTTTAACGACTTTGTCTCTAGATCTAGCGGATTTTGGACATATTTAACGACTTTTTTTTTCAATCTAGCGATTTAAAAAAAATTAGCGACTAACTGAATATTGAAAATATTTAAATATTTTGGTACTAATTTAATTGTAATCACTGGTAACAACATGAATTGCTGATGTTGTTTTTGAAATGTCCCGTTTGATCTCGGTGTCGACCAAAATGAAAACACCAAGAAGAGTTATAACGTGACCAAAAATTGTTATAACTAATCCAACTACAGCCTTTTGTTCCTTTTATCGCAGTGAAATATTCGCAATATAGTATTTTCACCATATTTTTACCATAGAATATTATAAAACATTTAGCGACTGGTGGTGGTTTTTTTAATATTTTTCAAAATCTGGCAACTTTTTAATTTTTTTTTTATATCATATAGGAGGCAAACGAATATGCGGGTCACCTGTTGTTAAGCGATCACCGCCGTCCATAGACACTAACAACCCCAGAGGAGTCGCCAAGTGCTTTTACAGCCTATGTCGGGGGTAATGGAGAGAAAGGGAGAGGGGTTAGAGGATAGGGGAAGGAAGAGGAAAGGGAAGGGAGGGGAGGGGAGATGGGTCTCCGATGCTCTCACTGGCCGAACGAAACGCAACAATGCAGTCACTGTTACTTCACGTCGGTTTTCTGTGAGAGGGTGGTGCTACCCCGGACGAGCTGACCCACTTAATAACACTAATAATAGCTTCAGCGTGGCTCTACCACCTACAAAAATTGACATCTAGAGACTTTTTTATTTATTAAACGGCAACACTGGGTTTGTCTGAACTGGTGGTCATTTTGACGTTCACAAATGCCTTCTCAAGGTCTAAACTGAATAAAAAGATTACATTTTTCTTCTTAAGAGCTTAAACTAAACTACATCATGTCACAAATATAAACGCTTGCTTTAAAAAGGTTACGGTTTAGATGTATCGCGCTCGCGGTATGTTTCGCCATCTTGCTTATCTATTATCTCACTTTGGTTACATTAGGTTACACTTGCCAAAAAAGGATAACGCAAACTTGCCTCGGGCGAGCGCGGTGCATTTCGTACAAAACCTTTTTTAAACCAAGTATTTAACTTTTTTGTAATAACACCGTATAATTCTAAAGTGCTTTAAAATGGAACTCGGAAAGAAGCTAGAAAATATCATACTTCTGAATGTTTTTGATAATCTTCTGTTGAGATCGACCCAAACTCTTGGGTCACCTCGTAATAGATAGAGAAGACCGAAGTAATCCTTTTCCATGATGTCCACAGCGTCGCAAACTTTATCCAGTAAGTCAGCACCACGCGCTTTTCTCTGAAAAACATGATTAAATGGCTTATTTAGGGGTCTTTATTTCGCTATATCCATGTTCTCTGTCTTCAGAGACATCGGGTCTTATAATTTTCAATGAAGGAATGTAGACAGTAACGAGATTATTACAAAAAAGATAAATACGTGTTGAATACTTGCTTTTAAAAGGTTACGTTTTAAATGTACCGCCCTCGCCGAATGTTCGCCATCTTGCTCTTTTGTCTCGCTTTGGTTAGGTTAGGCTAAACATGCGTTTGCCGGGGAGTAGACGCATTGCCAGTGGCAGCTCCTACTTCCCGGCCTATAGGTGAGTGAAGGCACCATGGGGTTTTAGTCCGTGCAAGTCGGACATAACCCACCCTCAGCAGCCCGGCTGGGGTGGGTATCCACATAGGGATTTCCCCATGTAAAAAAAAAAGAAAAAGGCTAGACATGCGAAAGAAGATAACGCGAACTTGTCTCGGGCGAGCGCGGAGCATTTAGTACAAAACCTTTATAAAGCAAGTATTTAATACGTATTTAACTTTTTTGTAATAACACCGCAAAGGTTTTAATTGCTTTCTCTTACGTGTAAAATTATAGAAGTGATTCAAATTCTATTATTTGTAAAAAAGCTGTGCCCGCGACTTCATCTGCGTGAATTCTTGTGTAAAAATACAGCGATTATAAATAAAAGACATTTTACTTATCTACTTTTCTCTTGTACTTAAGTCGAGTTGTCAATAAAAGTACAATAACTTTTGATAGAGTGATCCGATTTTAATAAAACGACGACTAAATGTTACTCGAAGACATGTTTTATTATTTTTTTGAAGAGGTTTTATCATGAACATAGTAATTAACCAGTGATGGTTGTTCATACAAATAGACAGACAGATAGACAGACAGACATTCCTAAAATTGATTGAAATGTATTTTATTCCTTTATTCCTACTAGTCCGGTGAAGCTTTTAAGACCGTGCTAGGTCAATAGGGTAGACAGTTCGAAAAAAAACTTTGTTCCTAGATACCCGAAACAACTTTTTTTACATAAATTTAAAAAGTATTTAGATTTACGTTTCTTCTAGATGACTTTGTTGTTTTCTGAACGGGTCTAAATTGAATAAAGTATTTTTTATTTGATTTGAATTCTAAAATTTTCCTCGAACCGACATTGAATAACAATGTATAGCTCATAATAACATCATCTGGCGTCCGTTTTCAATCTATTTCAGAAAAAAACTAAAACACATGAAGCATGGGTAAACGTAAGCCAATTCACCGAATCAATAAACACTTCGGCTAAACACTCGGCGCGGCGCCCTTGCAGATTCAAACTCACCTATATAATATGTTATCAGAGTGGTTACAACAAACTTTTTATAGTACAAAGAAAGTTTGAATTATAAAAGACCTATATTGAGATTATCAAAAGAGATTATTAACAGATTTTTAACCACGCTGCTGCAAGAAAAAAATTGAGCCATCACGGGACGTAGGACGTGAAACTACGAAATTGTTTTGTATAAGTTATATGCCTAAAATAACATATTACGATAGGAATCAGCTATGGCATAATGAAAAGCTAAAGAATTACAAGTACGTTCCATAAAATAATTATTGTTTATTTATTTTATTACATAAATATCCATTTAAATTAAAAAAAAAAATTCAGCTAGGACCAGGCAAGTTGTGTTTGGCGACATTTATCAAAGGGCCCTAGGTCGTCTGCGCGTGCCGCGTAATACTAGTACAACGAGTGGCCGACAGAACAGTTTGAATCTTATTTTTATACAGGGTTGCAAATATCTCTGAGTATTTGATTAATAGTGCCAAGTTTTTGTTTTGTGTCGTCACACTACCAATCAGGTTTTCCCTCTGCCTATAGATGTTTCATATCAATACAAACCATTTGAATCTTATGTTTATACGAATAGGGTTGCAAATGTTTTTGAGTATTTCGTTAATAGTGCAAAGTTTGTGTCTTGTGTCGCCACACGTCGCCAGGCCAAAATCAGTTTTAGGGTGCGCCTATAGATGTATCACATAAAAAAACAGTTTGAAAAAAAAAAAGAAATTATATTTGTTGGTTTTTTGTAATTTGTATTCCAATTTTTTTCTCATCTTACGTGTTATATACTTTACTTATTGATTAGATATTTGATATATATATATACTGAAATCATTATTCGCATAAGTAATATTTGACTTGCACTTTTGTTTAAGAATATATAACTGTAGATTTCTTTTAGATAAATAGATAAATAAATACCTTTTAAGTTTGTTGTATCAACTCTATTCTTTTAGATAAATAAATACCCTTTAAGTTTGTTGTATCAACTCTATCGTTGTATTAACAATGTATCTCACTTTGCACAGACGTTGAGCGAATCGTAAAATCTCAAAATGGATTGAATGTCGATCTTTATAAATTCCGTGCATATGAAATGTTTATACATTTAGTGGGTTTAGTCTGCGAAAACACTTTTATACACCTTGTGAAATAGGATTTGAGAACTTATATGTGGACTAGAATGTGACCACCGAACACTACTTTAGTTTCACCACAATCCCAACAGGTTGTCAACGTTAACCAACATTTACGTATATAAAATAATTTGTTTTTGTTCTGACCATTTTATTTCCTTCATATTTTCCAGTATACTGACAATACATCAACAATACATAAAATTTGTACAAATATGTAACATGAAAAGATTAACCAGATCGAGTTTCTTACCGGCTCTTCTCGATGACAGGGTTGTTTTCCGAACCGGTGGTAGCTTTGATATTCATAAGCCCCGTCTCAGGGCCTAGATTGAATAAAGGATATTTTGATTCTGATTGATTTGACATCAATAACAGTTAACGACACTACTGAGCGTAGTCCGGTGAAGCTGTTAAGGTCTTAATAAGCTAATAGCGTAGTTAGTTCGAGAGAAAAAAGGGACAACTGAATATCGTATTGGCATACGGCTTTCTTTTAATTTTATTTTTGCCAAGAACATCTTTTAATACTACCGATAATTTCAAGATGGTGGCTGTGTTGTTAGAACTTTCCAGGGAGTTTTTGTGGCAAGTCAAAATACATACCCTGTCGTAATATTTCCCATCCACTTGTGCACAATAACCAAGCTACATTACGTAAAACACCTCCAATATTATAAAACATAACAACAATAATACAAGATTATGAGTAAAATATAAAATCCACTTCATGACATTCCAAGATCCCGCCAGAAGTTTCTTGTACTGTGCGTTAGAATCTTCTAGAGCGAGACACAAAGACTACAGATAGTGACAGTCGATTTATCTTTTGTTATAACAATATACATTGTAGGGTGTAAGGGGTGGCAAATAACATCATAAGACTTGAGACACCCAAGCCAACCTCACCTGCACGTGGTGCACCCTGCCGAATAACGAACGAGGCAATGGCGAAAGCGGGGTGGTAGGGTTTTACAGCCTGACTGGGTCGCAACCACCATGTATATGGCGAAAAAGCCCGTAATAGTGATTCGCTTCTGCGGGTCGCGTTTCGGGATGAGCCTGTGCATATCCAGCTTTTTGCAGGCCGGTATGATAGTGGCGACCGGCGATGGATAGTGTGTCAATCGGTGGTCGCTATTATTTTTGGATTGCACTGTGTTTACCATCAGGCATAGGGCAGTCATTTTGCCGTGCTACAATAAAAAAAATATATGAATAAATGTGAACCCCATTGGACTTCAGAATGGAGCAATTGTGATACCTGTGCAAGATTTGACTGAGCAAACAACTGTCTAATATATTTCATCAGAAGACAGGATTGGCCGTGTTGCCATAATCTAATCAGAAGGATTTGATCCACTATTATGAGTAATCTCAATTAAGATTCCCTGGAGGTCAATTATAAAGTCAGACTGTAATCACTTAACATGACGTAGACTGTATGTCAGTAATTAGGAACATAAAGAGTCGTTACATGTTAAAATTAGCTATCAAGCAATCTTTCAAGTTATTATTGCCATTGTCACGTAGTCAATAATATTACAAGCGTCGTGGGATCACTTCTATAGTTAAGCGTCGTGTGAGTCAATATTCTAACAAGATGGTGGATCCCTTGTTAGAACCTTCCAGGGACTTTTTGTGGCATCTCAGAATTTCATGCTCCGTGGTATTATTTTCCATTCACTTCACTTATACACAATAAACTAACTATATGACGTAAACACCACCAAATTTACAGAATATAGAGCCAAATAACAAAAGATTATGAATAAAGTATAAAATCCACTACATGACAGACTTAAAACCCGCCAAAAACTCCTAAATCTAATTTTAAAATCGTTCTAAAATGTTTTTTTTTTAATTTCCACTTTGTATACAACAAGAACCAAGTTCAAATTTTGCCATAAATAAGGTTTTTTTTGTTTTATTACCTTCATGTATAACATGTCTAAAATTGAATATTCATGAAAAATAAACGTAAAATATTAGGAACGGCTAAGATTGGATTTAGTTAATTTTGAAATGTGACGACATATAAAATAAAACCCCTTTTCGAAGTTTTTACTCTAATAATGTGATGTTCTTTTTTTTTATTGTAGCACAGCAAAGTGACTGCACTGTGCCTGATGGTGAGCACAGTACAATCCAAAAACAATGGCGACCACCGAGAGACACGCCATCCCTCGGCGGACGCCGTTATCATGCCGACCTGCGTAAATGTCTCTTCACGTTACGCTTGAAGGACCTCATGTTATAGGAAGGAGGGAACACACTAGCCGGGAGATTGTTCCACAGCTTCACGGTACGGCAAAGATAAGAAGTTGCGAACTTTTTAGTTCGTAACTTTCATATGAATTATTCAAATAAAAACTAATTACCGAGTGAATTTAAAAGGAATCACTTCAAGACGGCTGCATTTATTTGTCTTTTATTTTCTTCTTATAATTTACTGTCGGAACGAGATTTGGACAAAAAAAAAAATGTGTGAGAAATTAAAAAATTTAGATTAAAGAGTGTTCATATAAAAAGAATGAGTGAGGCATAAGTCTTTTTTTAGTGAGTTTTTTTAGTGTTGTTTTTTCGGGAGATCAGTAGAAGTATCTTATAGATAGAATGTAATTTTGTACGCACGTGAGAAGTAATATTTCTTCAGTGTGGACTAAAGGGTTTTAAAATTTACTCCCAAAGATTTTTTATAAAGCAAAAATTTAGGTACAAGTTAAATAAACTCAACATGGTTCATATTATATTAAGAAATACGTACGTCAACTTCAACTGTGATATGCTCTCCATCAATCAGCTCGACCCTCACTCTTCTCATGTTACCAACGCACCGTTCACCGTTGTCGTCAGACGCCAGCCGACGCAAACTTTCTCGCATCTTACTGAAAACGTTTCAGACATCAATGTTAATATTACAAAGCTTAAGAATATATTTGCTTGAACGCGCTAATTTCCGAAAATATTGGTCCAATTAAAAAAAATCGTTCAATGTTAGATAGCTCATTTATCAAGGAATGTCATAAGCCTGTAGATATCATCACCAATAGAAGCGGAACACCAATGAAGAGCGTTTCAATAGCGTTTTTTTCCTTTTCAGAGGTACCGCTTAGCCCAAGGTAACTTGCGCGGACGAAGTCGCGGGTAGAAGCTAGTCAATGTATAGACTTCGATAAAATAATAAATAACCACTCGAATACCTACAAGTCACAGCTGTTACCAAATTTTGTCTTTGCTATGGGAGCGGTAAAATACATAGAATATGTATTAATCCGATTTCCATACAATAAATAATTTTGTCTTAAATCTAAATACATTGAAATCAAATTCGAAAGGTTAATTAAAGACGAAATAAGTACAAATGAAAAAAAAACGAAATACGCTCTCCATCGCCTGTACCATCGAGTAAGCCTAATTTCAGTTGATTTCCAACTCCTCTTGCTAGCAAAAGTGAGTTAAGCTTTTTGTATGTTAGCAATGGTGATCTCAGATCAATAGGTTATTTTTTTTTTAAATTAATTAATTGTTAGGATAGAAAAGTCGATTATTTTAATCGATATTAAAAATCGAATCGATCAAGTGAATCAATCTCTGACATTATAAAATCGTGATTCGATTTTTATCCATGTACATAAAAAAATACCCGTACAATAGTTTATAACTAAAACAAAAGGGTTAAATAGCTCATCTAAAAGAAATATCCTTCAGAAGCAAGCAAAGCATAAAACCCGACTCCCCATGGTTATTTACGCAATACTTGACCCCTACTTAATCGGGATTTATAATAACTCGACACGCAAATCGCCATACGCCTGATAATATCTTTTTAACAAGCGTTCACCTTGACGCAACCCATGGTATCAACTATGGCTGAGTTGCAGTTAAATATTTTATTGTAACGGTTAAAGTTAACTATAACAATAACAGGATCAATCACACATTTTGTTATAGTTAAAGTTCTTAGAGTTACTACGATAATGTAATTAGTCCCTAAAATCAATAAGGCTGATATTTTTTTATTTGCTACTCTTTGATATACCAGCTGAACGGTTAGACACTGGCAGTATTATAGGATATGACACTTTATGGTCACATTTAACAAATAAAATAATAATATTAAAACAAATACTAATAAACAACTAAGAAAACCTAAGTTAAAGTATGTTCTAAGCCTTTTAAAAGTATAGCTACAAACGTGTAAATAAAATAATAAACCTAAGTGCAATGACCAGTGCCGAAATCTACAATAGGCGACCGGGAGTTAATAACTATCGATCATAAAACGGGCAATAAACGCTTTTGTTTCGTTCCTGACGTTCCCACGTTCCCTTTAAAAATGAAAGTGAAATCAACAGACTGTCATTGTCAATATGCTTTAACATAGACGCATAGGATCATCACCCATGGACAACTGTAACACCAAGGACATGACTGTTGTGTTAACGACTTTGAAGAGCGTTTCAGTCATTTCTTGAAGAGACCGATTTCATATCCCGAAGAATAACCTTACTGATCATTACAATTTAAGTGCTTTGATGTTCTTCGTGGAGAAAGTTTTTACGTTATGTGTTTTACTATAATTCGCCTATAGATGACGCTACAGTATATCACTTTTATACACTTCAATCGATCGCCATGAAAGTTTGTATATGTAGATATTTTTTGTAGATTATTTTTTCCACAATATCCGTGTTTCTATAACTATTTATACACCAGACTGTAAAATAAAATGACCACACGATAGAAGTGAAAACTTATAAATAAATTCATACATATTAAAGTTCTTATTGCTTTATCAATGATTATATGTAAATAATTATAAGTAACATTTATATTGATTATGGTAGAGCCAAGCTGAAGTTATTATTGTTTTCAGCACGAATGGGTCGGCTCGTCCGGGGAAGCACCACCCTCTCACAGAAAACCAACGTGAAGTTACAGTGCTTGCATTGTTGCGTTTCGTTCGGTCAGTGAGAGAGCCGAAGACTCACCTACCCTCCCCTTCCCCTTCCTCCTTCCCTTCCTATCCCCCCCCGCCCTCCTTCCAAACACAGGCTGGCAACGCACTTGTGACTCCCCTGGTGTTGCAAGTGTCTATGGATGGTAGTGATCACCTAACATCAGGTGACCCATCTGTTCGTTTCGTATTTTCGTAGTTCGTTTCGTATGATATTAAAAAAAAAATGGAATTATTAGCACAACTAGAGCAAATTTCACATGAATCAGCGTCACTGGGACGAGAATGATGGCTCACTTTCATTCACTGCTTAGTGCGCCGATAAAAGTATTTATTTCGACAATTGAGTCGTTATCTTTCAATATGGTTATATCAAATTTTAGCCGTTTCTAATATTTCACGTTATTTTTCAAGATATTAAAATATGAAGCGTATAAAATACTAAAACCTTATGCACGGTACTATTTGAACTCCGTTTTCGGAGTATAAAAAAACTGGAAAACTTAAAAAAATTAAACATGTTATATGAACGACTAGCTTCGGCTTACGACTTCGTCCGCGTGGAGTAGTTACTTTGGGGTAACGCTAACATACAGTGGAAGCTCTCAAAAGGAAAAAGTCCCGATTTTGAAACATTCTTCACTATTGCCCTGCTCTTATTGTTAGCCTGATGATAGCCTAAAGCCTTTCTCGATACTTCCCTCATCCAACTGAAAAACTCTCAATTTTCCGATAACAAATATATGGAAGAGTTGTTGAGGCGTGTATGCTTGGTACAAATATACGTTTCAACAACTCATACATATATGAATAGTTAGC
>JACEII010000813.1:0-18915 GCA_014332785.1 Antheraea mylitta
TTCGAGAGTGTGCTGAGCAGCGTAATGGGCCTGTAGCCATCCGGTTTGTAATGGTTTTTCCCCTGTTTTGGTATCATAATTACTACCCCTAGTCTCCACTCACTGGGGTAGTAATTCGCCCTCAGGATACCGTTATACAGTCGCGTCAGCGCCGCAACGGTCTTGTACGGCGCGTGACGCAACATGGAGTTCGTTATCCCGTCAATGCCCGGGGCCTTCTTGGGTTTTAGCCTCAGGATTTCTTTTTGTACCGCGCGTGGCGAGATGAATAATTGGTTTTCGGACTCCGTCATTTCGCCTTCGCGGGTTGTCAGGAAGCGCGTGACTTCAACGTGATGTTGGTGATCCGTAACTGGGTTGGGCTGAAATTGAGTCGCCAAGTGCGCGGCGAATATTTCGGCCCTGTCTTCAGCTGTGTATTTCATCTGTCCATCTGTGTCCTGCAACGGGTGCGATTTCTTAGGCGCCGTGGATAGGGTTCGGCATAGGCGATGTACCGAAGGAGGGTGGTCTCCTATGCTCTCAACGTACGCGTCCCAGGATTTGGACGCGTGGTCATCTAGTGCGAGCTTAACGCGCGTCACCAACGAGTTGAGGTGTGTTTTCAAACTCGGGCAACGGGTATTCTGCCATTGAACTCTGGTTCTCCTTTTCTCGTCGATGAGATCTTTGATGTGACGAGGGAGGGGCGGTCTTCTATCGCTCGTCTCTCTGAGGTGCGACGATGCTTCCGAGGCGTCGTGGAAACACCTCGTAATGTCGCTCGTCAGCTCTTCGACGTCATTTGTGGATGTCATTTGACGAGTTGGCGTTCTCCGTATCAGTTCCTCCCGGAACCGCTCCCAACAGTACTGTCGTCGTGGCGCAGGAAGGCATAGTCTCGTCGGTGCGGCGTAGAAGTCCAACAAGACAGGCCTGTGGTCTGACGGTAGGTCCGGGAGTACGGTTTGCGTGGGCGGGCTGGCGAGACCGCGGTACATGACGATATCAATTACGTCACGCGATCCGGGTCCGCTATGGTGTGTGGGCGTGTCTGGGCCAACAATCTCATAGCCAAAGTCCTCCGAATGCTTGAGTACGTGTTGGCCTATCGACGTCGTCTTGTGAGAATTCCAGTGCCGGTGTTTCAGATTGAAGTCGCCGGCCATAATCGTCGGCTCGGGTGATTGCACTAGGATGTCTTCGAGGTCGGCTTTTAGTGTGCCGATCGTAGCTGTGGGTGGTCTGTAGGCGGCATAAAGTCCTGTTGTCCGGCCGGCTATGTTCACCAGTACACCCAGCGCATAAAGCGACTGGTAATGTTTGTGCGGGATGCACTGGTGGACAACTTTGTCTCTGACAAGGACTGCGAGCCCTCTGTAGGCAGCCCCGTCGGCCGTGACTTCGTCCTTCCTGTATATGGAGAAGTTCGGGATCTTCAGGACATCAGTTGTTTTCAGGAAGGTTTCCAAGATGAGCATGATATCAACTCGGTGCTCTCTGAGAAAGTGGATCACCAGTCTTCTTTTCCCCGTAAGGGAATGGGCATTCCAATGTGCTACTCTCAGAGGTGTATTATCCATTAAGAGATAGGATATTCGCGAGTCCTCTGAGAGCAGCAATCTGGCCTCTTTCGCCGTCCTGCGCGGTTATGAGACCTTTGATGGTCCCGATCGTCTGGGTCAACACGTCCAGCTGTTGTGCAAGTTGTGTTGACGCTTGGGATTTCTTGCTTGTAGATGTCTTCTTCTTTTTATTTTTTCTGGCGCGCTTGCTGGTGGTGGTATTGCTTGCCCCTCCGCGCTGTACTGGCGTGTTGGCCGGCGCCATAAGTGACGCCGGTGCCGCCTCTACCACGTCATTGCGCTCGGGGAAAGCTTGCGCTCTCGTGCCGGTTCTAGCCACGGTGCTCGCCCTCTTGTTGCGTGACTCCTTCTTGCGGACAGGGCACTGAGTGTGGTTAGCAGGATGCGGACCACCGCAATTGGCGCACGTCGCAGGTTGGTCTTTAGGTCGGTCGCAATTTGCCGCGAAGTGAGGCCCGCCGCACCGTACGCAGGCCTGTTTTCTGTGGCAATTATGCGAGCTGTGCCTGAATTGCTGGCACTTATGACATTGGGCGGGGCCAGTCTTCCCCCGCCAGGCCTCTATTTTAATGCCCTTCATATTGAGCAATTCATCAACCTTGTAGATGCCGGGAATCAATCCAGGTGTCCTTCGCAGTGAAACGTAGAATATATTACCCGGGCGATCGCCGCGCGCCCGGATATTTCTAACAGTTTCAGGCTCGAATCCCTTTTTCTTCAGGCTCTCTCTGATTTCTTCGGAATCAGTATCCACAAGGAGTCCTCTAATCGCTACCCTCAAGTTCATCTCAGAGGGTAGCGAGTAGGAAAACCACGCAATGTTTTCCGTCGTCTCTAACTCGCACAAATAATTTTGTATTGTGCGGTACTCTGAGTCATCTTCGGGCAGAAAACGCACCCCCGTACCAAAGGGGCGCGCATTCGGTGCTCTGCCGAGGGCGCGAGAGATATTCTCAAAATGTTTCGTCCACTGTGGCAAATGTTCAACCACTAGCGGGGGGTATCTTTTTTGGGGTTCCGCAGGCATGGTGTCAGTGGCGCCATCCCGGGGGATTTCTGAACTGAGAGCCGTGCTAGCGGCTCTGGTCTCGATATTCGCCTCTGGTTGGCTATCGGACCGAGGCTCTCGTATAGTATGGCTCTGTTGCGCGGGTTTTGGCGCAGATGTCGCTACTGCGTATGTTTTCTGGCGGCAGAACTGTGACGAGGCCCGGTCCCCGCTCGTCACACTAGCGCCTTTGTTGTCGCTACTTGCCGTCGGCAGAGGGTCGTGCGAGCGGCTATACCGTGACGAGGCCCGCTCGTCACTAGGCACACTAGCGCCACTGCTGCTGCTTGCCGTCGTCGTCCGTCGTGCCGGAGGGTTCTGCATAGCAGTGGATTTCAGGGTCAACGATGTGGGTTTCTGGGTCAGCGATGTGGGTTTCTGGGTCACGGCCACCGGTTGTGTTTTCAAGGTCGCCCTATACATCGGGGAGCTTGATACTGTGCGACGGGGCGAAGTTCGGGCAGTCGATGTACGTAAAGTTATTTTCGGCTGTCTCGGCGGTTGTGGTACATTTGTCGCACTACTCGGGGTCTGAGTGATGTCGGTTCGACGACATACTCGTCTCTCGAGGTACTCGAGGTCCTCCTGGAGTCTCTTAGAGGCTCTCGCAGGGGGGTTGTGCGGGACTTCTCGGTGCGGGGGTTCTGGAGGGGCCAGAGTCCCGTTCATTGCTAATTGCAATGCTTGACGATCTCTGTCGTCAAGGGCCGTCCTTTCAATTTCGGCCTTTTGAATCCTGAGTGCCAGGGCCATCCAGCGAATCAGTTTTTCTGAGACGAATCCCGTCCCGGCCAAGTGCGCGACCATTATGAGATCGCGCTCATATTGTTCTGCAGGGGTGAGCTCGTCTTCCGCAGGTGCTGCGCTCGAGGCGCCCGCGGTTGGCAGGCTCTGCGTAGGTGTTGCCGAGATATCGGCGTCCGGGGAAGCCGGTTGTGGGCGGCGCTCGATTCGGGGTTGTCCGGTGGGTGTAGCGTGGGTCATCAATTGTGCGGATTCGGTATCCGTAAGCGTGCGTGAGGTCGTCGGTTGTGCAGATTCGGTGTCCGTGGGCGTGCGTGAGGTCGTCGGGTGGCCCTTAAAAGGGCCTTTGTGCTTCTTATCACCAGCGCTGGTCGGCATGGTGACTCGGTGAAATCGATGTTAGCTCGCCGCAATGCAGTCAGCGCGGACTAAGACTCGTGCACTCTAGAGGGCGGCGAGGGCGAGTCCAAATAAGCTTGAAAAAAAACGTGCTATTTAAAAGCTGTTTACTGTTACAACTAAACGAAGATGTCATCATTTGAAAAGATAAAAAAAATGAGCCGTCACATGACGCTTGGCAGATGTGAAAAAAACAAAATTATTTTGTCTAAGTTATATGCATAAGAGAACAGATTACGACAGGAATCCCTTATGGCATAATGAAAAGATAAAGCTAAAATAATTACAAATTCGTTCCATAAAATAATGACTGTTTATTTATTTTATTACATAAATATCCATTTTTATTAAATACAAAACCTCAACTAGGCGCTGGCGCTGTGTGTTTGGTGACATTTATCAAAGGGCGCTAGGTCGTCGGCGCGTGCCGCTTAACACTAGTAGAACAAGTGGCCTACAAGATAGGGTTGCAAAGGTTTCTGAGTATTTCGTTTGCATTGCAATGTTCGTGTTTTACGTCGCCACGCCAACAATCAGGTTTACCCTCCGCCTATAGATGTTTCACATCAAAAACATATAAAGTTTCAAGCGGCTCACGTCACTAATAAATCACTACTCCCAATAACTGAATTAAAACCGTTCATAGGAGAATGCATGTTATCAACTCCACCATTAGAATCGAAACACATCAGCACGCGAGTCGTGCGTGAAATTACTATAGAAATTATACTGTGGTCTTAATACTGCAGTGCATACAGTATAAGTATTAGTATTGCCTATTATTTTACATTTTATAAACATAGTCGGCGTTATTACAAAAAAGTTAAATACGTATTGAATACTTGCTTTAAAAAGGTTTCGTAATAATTATACCCCGGTCGCTGAATTTTCGCCATATTGCTCTCTTGTCTCGCTTTGGCTAGGTTAGGTTAGACTTACGAAAAAAGAAAACACGAACTTGCCTCGGGCGAGCGCGATGCATTTAGTACGAAACTTTTTAAAGAAAGTATTTAATACGTATTTAACTTTTTGTAATAACACCTAGTGTATCTATGTATGTCCATGAATCTATTCAACCATGTAGCAGTTTTTAATATCGTTTTCACTAACGTAATGTTTTTGTAGAAGATTATAATCGAGTAGTAAAAAAATATTTTAAGGCATTGCTAACGTCGCCGCGGTAACTCAACCTTCAGAGATACTTCAAAGTATCGTACTACCAAATTGTATATCTGAAAATGTCCCAAAGAAAAATCCCTGACGATATCTGTCTTTTATGGATAACAAAGGGTAACCCCTTTTTATTTTTTTACATATCATTAACATAAGTGATTATTAACAAAACCACTGCGATCAATATTAATTTTTACCCAACGAAATGAGGTAATTTAGTGATTTAACGTAGACTATAGTTATTCTTTATAGTTTATCTTATAGTAACTACACGTAACCAAGAAAGTAATTATTTCTGTGTTTCATTTTGGCTTTTGGGTATACACATAAATCTTTAGAGTCAAAATTGTCTTGGATTATCCACGACTGCAACATTATTTTTACTATAGCTTTCAGATTTCACTTTTTCTGGGACAAACCAAACAAATAATAATAATGTTGTTTATTGCGGGAAGTCTTAGCAGCTGTGTATATTTTATACGGAAATACCAATGAAAATATATAAATATTTAAGCCATAAGATCGTAACCGCGTGAAAGATAAAATGTAAGTAATTCAACTCCAATGGAATGGTGGTAAAATACAAATTATTAAGGCCAATCATTTGTGTAATTACACATAACTCCAACACAAAAAACAATAACATAAAATAACCTTTTAAATATATTAAGTATATTAGTTAATCGCTTTAATCAAAATAAAAGAATAAAATCAATTTGTATAACGAAAATAATTTAATATACTTACTGAGAAGTTAGGAACAATAATTCATTAATTTTATTTGATTAGTAGATACTTAATAACTCTATCTCGGGTTACGTGATCCGTCAACTTCTGAGGCGATTAAATGCCCAACTCACATGTATAATATACTAGCTAAATTCCGCGACTTCGTCCGTTTAGTTTAATATATCAATTGTTCGTTATACCTTAAAAGGATTAGGCAGCGTTTTCAATAAAAACTACAGGGCGGTTTGACTTTTTTCGATACTTTCAACATTTATCGTTGTATTTCAACCAATTTAAAATAAATATTGATAAATTATATACATAAACATTCCTCATGAATCACGCTATCTATTAAACTGCATGGGAATTCCGCTGAACAGTTTTTGATTTTATAGAGAACACACAGAAGAAAGACGCGGTGGAAGAATTCGTTTTATATAATGTAGTGATAAAGTCATCTTGAAGTTTACGCACGATATATGTATTTCTAAGACGTAAAACAGATCCTTTTTTGAACCGACTATGCTATTGGCCTTGCAAAGCCTTTACAGCTTCACCAGACTACCCATAAAACAGATGTCTTCCTGGCTAATATTTAAATACTTTTTAGTAACAAACTGAAGAACACTATTACTATTAATTACTTACTACTTAATCTATACATATAATAAAAATGATGTGTCTGTACGTAATATCAAATTAAAAAAAAATGATTGATTGTGTATGAAAGTATACAAGCTTGTGACAACAAAAATGCAATTTTTAAAATTTTTGTCGGTTTGTCTGTCTGTCTGTTTGTTCCGGATAATCTCCGAAACGGCTGGACCGATTTTGATGGAAATTTCTCTGGCAGATAGCTGAAATTATAGCGGGTGACATAGGCTACTAAATTAGACTAAGAGTTAAGCTCGGATTTGTTTGTAATGCTATTTCCAAAACGGGTGGACCGATTTTCACAGAACTTTCACCAACAGATAGCAGATATGTAAAAAGTAATTTAGTGTATTTTAATTTAGACTAACTGTTAACCGTGGCTTCGCCCGCAGTATTATCTCTAAAACGCTTAAACCGATCTTCAAAAAACTTTTATTAGCAGATAGCCGACTTTATGAAAAGTAATTCAAGTAATTTTAGTTTATACTAGCTGTTAACCGTGGCTTCGCCGATAGTACTATCTTCAAAACGGTTAGATCGATTTTCACGGGAATTTCAGTGGTAGACAGCGAACCTTATAAAAAGTAATTGAGGTTATTTTATTTTAAATTAGCTGTTACACACAACTTTGCCTGTATGAAATTTAGCAAGATATCTACTCATTCTTTATTTTTAAGTAGAAACATAAATATCAACTTATTGATTACAATTCGTCATTATAATTTATAGTAACTTTGAAGATAGGCGAGGTCTTACTAAGATTTTAGACCATAAAAGTATTAGGTATAAAGTTCCATAACACAATTTCTTGTGGAACAGACAAGCGTTTAGTTTTTTATAGTCACAAAATCTTAATTACAATACAAATGTATATTAAATGTAGTGTAAATGTAAATCTTTATAATCATATTTTGAGTAATTGTTTCATTAGTTCCTTATACAGTGTAAGTAAGCATTGAGGTAGTTATATGGTGGGGTATGGTTCCAAATATGCTGCTGATGACAAACCTCATTTGGCTCACTATTAATATCTATGCATCTAATGTACACATTACATATTTCTGTAAGCGACGTGCGTTTCGTACTTAAAATTGTTTTTAAAGAGTATTTCTATAATTGTACATAGTCCCATAATTGTATAATTCTTTAATACAATTTAAAAAAAAACGCGTGTGTAGCTGCGGGTAAAGCTAGTTACATATAAAATTACTATTATTTAGTTTACTATATAGTTGCGGTAGAGCCACGCTGAACCTATTACTGGTTTCAGCATGAATGGGTCGGCTCGCCTAGCGTAGTACCACCCTCTCACAGAAACACCGTCGTCAAGTAACAGTGCTTGCATTGTTGCATTTCGTTGGGTCATTGAGAACGCCGAATCCTTTTCCCTTCCCCTCCTCCCTCCCCCATGCACAGGCTGACAACGTACAATGCGACTTCCTCTGCCAGTGTCTATGGACGGTGGTGATCACTTAACATCAGGTGACCCACCTGTTCGTTTGCCTCTTATGTTATTAAAAAAATAAAAATAATTAACACTAGCACTAACCAGTACTAACATCGCCCGCATGGAATTTTGGAAAACAATTGCTTACTGTAAATATACGTGTGGGACTGCAGTCAGGTGAAGCTGCAAGTCCAATAGCATACTATCAGTTCGAAAAAAAAACGCGCGTGACACATGTATAATGTATTGAATACTACTTTTTTAGTTTATTACATTGACAATGAACTCTATTTTTTTTTTCTAAAATAAAAGTAGACTTACACCTTATAACATCAGCTGTCTATCTATTCGTGAAAGTAACATCAGAATCTGTCCAACTGTTTTGAAGATATCCTAAATGCCATAAGAACTTTCAAATTTATTTATTAAGAAGCTGACATTACAAAGAGGTACTTCAATTTTATTTATTCGTATAAATTTTGTTCAGTTAATCTTTCATCAGTGAATAGATACTAATTATCAAATTGATTAACATATAAAAGAATTTTGTTTTATAATGAGAACGTTTCTAAAAGGAAAACTTTCGTATCTTTAGTGGTGGTGGAAATTGTTGTGAATATAGATATATTTAGCGGTAGGAGGTTAGAACGGAACTTACCGGGTCTTGGCTGGTTCTCGGCTCCCACCACAATTACAACACTATATATACACAAATTAATACTGTCCCGGTAATGTTCATACACTGAAGATATGGTAAAATAACTAAACACAAGTTATTTTTGGTTGCGAGTTTGCGTGTGTTCTCGTAAGCGGTTTAGCTTTGAAGTAAGAATGACGCGAGTGGCGTATTTTGTGTTCCGTTCTTTTGGAGAGGAAGGGGTTGAAATAGAATACACAGATAATAAATAGCGTGCGAAATTATAGATAAAATATGCGGAATCGAGAAGAGGAAATAATCTATATATATAAAAAACAATTGCTGTTTTGTAGTCTCACTAAAACTCGAGAACGGCTGGGCCGATTTACCTGATTTTGATGATAAAATGTTCATCATAGTCCAGGGAAGGTGAGAAAATATGGAAAAATTGCGAGTAAAATAGCAAAAACAACAATTTTATTTTCCCATACAAACTGATCTAGCCATTTTCCTGTCGAACTTTTGACTGTCAAACGTCAGACGAAAGGTTATAAAGTTAAATATCATTCTATCACTACTATACTGTTAGTAAAAACTTCTATCATAAATTTGTAAGTGTGTGAAAAATTTATTTACCGTTATTGTTTGAAAATTCCAAGGAAAAGACGAGTTGAAATAGATTATCGAAGTCAATGAAATGTGCTACGAGTAAACTCACGTCTAAGTCGCACTTATGAGCACCGAGAGACAGATAATGATAATATTCCAGATTTGCGTTCTAAAGTGAATAATAATTAAGTAGACAAGCTTAGAATAGAACGAGTTCGAGCACACGAAACACAAAAAAGCGAGCAAGATGAAATAAAATCAAGCGTTACCACAGAAGAAGTGCTCCTGTGAAAATGGAACGAGAAGCATTCCATTAGTTTTCCGGTTTCGAGCATGGGAATTATAAGTCGCGTGTTCGCGCGTCCTAAAAAAATCATTGTTATATATATTTTTTTTATTGTAGCACGACAAAGTGACTGCACTATGCCTGATGTTAAGCATAGTACAATCCAAAAACATCGGCAACCGCCGAGAGACAGATTATCCATCGCCGGTCGTCGCTGTCATGCCGGCCATAATGACGAAAGTCACCCGGTACTGGATATGCACAGGCTGATCCCGAAACGCGACACGCAGAAGCGTGTCACTATGACGGGTTTTTTCGCCATATACATGGTGTTTGCGACCCAGTCGGGCTGTAAAACCCTACCACCCTGTTTGTGCCATTGCCTCGTTCGTTGATCAGCAGGGTGCACCACGTGCAGGTGAGGTTGGCTTGGGTGTCTCAAGTCTTAAGATGTTACTCGACACCCCTTACACCCCAAAATATACTTACACATCGCGAAAAAAGGAAAATATAGTTTATCAGAAAGCTTTAAATTGATTGACTGTATTACTTAGTTTTTTATGTAAATGAAAATGTTGCATTCATACGAAATGTTAGGAAGTTTCATTTAATAACAAATCGAAATTAAAATGGTGTAAGATATGTATGTTGAATGTGGTCCATTATTCGTGTTGATGTATATAAAATGTATATATGTTCTTAATAAAATATATCCCACCGAAATAAACTTCAACTCAATACAATAATTTTATTGTAGGTAAACTTTAATTTATAAATTCCGAGAGTTATGAAAATTTTGATCGGTAGGCGACATATCGATCAATCTGACTGCGAAGGCAAACCAGGCGAGCTGTTAGGGCTCGGCACGGCGGGATGTAACGGAGATGTGGCGGTAAGCACTGATGACTCCGATAAGTCTGGGTGTACCAGAATACCGACCATGTTTTGCTCCTGACTTCCTTCAATCATTTCTACTTCTTTTAGCTCTTTGAGGGTTATATTTAAAAATGGAAGTTCTCCATTTGATCATCCAGTGTCTAATTTTTGTTTGATGGAAATTTGTTCTTGAATTGATTTTTTTGTAGTTTAGCACTATAAATACTTTTTGTTAGGATTAAGAATTGACCACATTTTCCAAACAAAATCAAGCAATCTGCGGTTAATGTTTTACATTCAGCAAAGCGTAATAGATAGGTAGTTGCAAGAACTGGGACATGTACTTAGGTTTCCTGCCGCTCGATCCACATTTTGCGAAACGGGCAATACATTACTACTTAATCTTGAAACTATTTGGATTTTTTTTTCTAAACACTATTAGAGTCACGTTATCTTTTCAAAGACATTTGATATAATTTTTTGTTCATATAACATTTTGTGTTGTATAACAACTTATGAAAATGGCAAAGTCTGACATTACTGATCAAAATTTTCAGCCATTTTAGCGAAGAGAGTTTTCATTTTGTTAAGATAGGTGATACGAAGTACACCGGGTCATCTAGTATATAATAAAAATAATAGGTGGCGTTACCAAGTGGAAATTTACTGTTAAATTGTAAAAAGCAAAATGAATCTTTGAGATTGCCCCCACCAGACTAGGATTTAGAAATAAATTGCTTGAACACAAAAAAACGATTTATAAGTTGTATCTGTCCGGCATCAAGCATGTTGAGTATTTCAGTAAATAATCTAAATGCTACCTTGGCCTTTAAACTCATCTCCGGGGAGCGATTTGACCGTAATCATCGGAACAAACCTAAAATAATTGCAAACATGCCATTTGATGCTTAATTATATTCAGGACTTTGGACTCTATTTATTTATGTTAACTATCTTCCACTTTTTTGTAAACAACTACTGATAGCCGCAACTTCGTCGTATTACATTTAAAAAACTTAAATTATGTACGTAAACCTTCCGCGTGAATCACTCTATTTATTAATGAAAACCGCATGAAAATCCATTCAATAGTTTTGGAGTTTATGACGAATAAACAGATAGTAAAAGAGAGACTGATAATAAGAGTTATTAACGAGCGCAAATAATTGTCATTCAATGGAGGCAACATCATCAACACAATCCATCAAAACCATGACTGAACGAATTGCCTCTTTGGGGTTTAAGGGGTGTCGAATAACATCATAAGACTTGAGACACCCAAGTCAACCTCACCTGCACGTGGTGCACCCTGCTGAATAACATACGAGGCAATGGCGCAAGCGGGGTGGTAGGGTTTTACAGCCCGACTGGGTCGCAACCACCATGTCTATGGCGAAAAAGCCCGTAATAATGATTCGCTTCTAGGGGTCGCGTTTCGGGATCAGCCTGTGCATATCCAGCTTATAATAACTCTGGTTATGGTGAAGTAATATGTGTATAGTGGTGTGCCAAATAAACATTTGAATCATTAATCCGTTTTATATGTGTATTGTGGATAGAAAACACAGCGTTTGATCCCTTTAGCTTGAGTCACGAATAACCCATCATTTTTTATTTATATCTAAAAGATATAAATGGTTATTGTGAGTTATCCTTACAGGACAAATAATATACCCATAAGTGACTTTTTTGTAAGCATTCTTAAGACGTATTACTTCCATACGGCATTATTTTGATATATTTCATAAAGTTTAAGATCGGTTTTCAACTCTATGAAAATTCGTAATTGAAGCGCAAGTTCTCATGGCATGATACGGAAAAAATTTCGTTACTCGTTAAACGTAAGGTATGTATTTGTAAGATAGTGTAACTATGAGTAAGTGTCTGGGTCTAGTAGTATATCAATATGAATAAATGTATAGTTACTACACGACTTCGTATAGCATATAATTTATGAGCATTCTTATATTTGTACTGAGTTAGAATATCATTGTATATACACGTACAACTCATATATTAATATGTGAAGCGAAAACTTTGTACCCCTTTTCAAGCAAATTGCCAGAACGGATGAACGTGAAAAGTGACATAGTACAAGTTTATATGTACGAGAAGTGCATAAAGTATTTTTTTTATATATAAAATCCATTAGAAATATATTAAATTAATTAAAATAAACATTACGCACTCTACTGTTTGAATGGCACACAATATACGTAAACATGTAAAAGAAAAAGAAGTTTACGTTCCAATTACCTATTTTAATTCTACATTCAATAATTCAACATGATTTACGTTCCATATCTTACACGCCCTTTAGAAATTACTGGCCAAACTGTAGGTTAATTTTATAATAATAGAATATGTAAATACATAATATACATTAATAAATACTTAAATAATTAATTGATAGATACCTTTAATAAATGTATGGAACCACTGAAATTATTGGTTTTTAATCTCTTTAGTCTTATTGAAAGCCAAAATGAATTATGGTTCAATTTTGACTATTAGGCGACCATTAAAATATATAGATAGATAACCAATTTTCTTGACTATTACTGCCATTGTGGAGTAGGAAATAATACTACGTCTACTAATAATGTGTCTTGTTTAATACAAATAAGTCAAAGAAGTTTCACTTCGTCCTCATGTATTTGTATTTTTTGTATATTCTTGGGTATTTTTTTGAAGCATAGAAGAGCTATAGAAACATACATACACAAAAAGTCGTTTTATACAATTTATATTAATTGTATAAACAACATTCCAAAATACTTCCTCTAGAGAATCAACAATACTAATTAAGCTAAAGATTGGCCACAGAAAGAACATCAAGGATACAAAACAACGAATTAAAAGGCAATTTAGCTAACTAGTGTAAAGAAACTCAATCACATAATTACTTGAAATCACGCAACTTGTTTTCGAGTTCCATTACTTCCCACAGTTTCAAATACCTCTAGAGAATATAAGTTTCGTGTTTATTCTCTTATTTTGAAGCGGCTGATGCCAGACTCGGAAGGTTATCTTTAGGGGGAGATGGGGTACATTGATACATGGGGCACATAGATACAGTCAATATAAATCGAAAACAAAACACGTTAGATAAGCCGTCCGCCACACATAGAAAGGTAATCATACACCCTACACGCACACTAGAGCGGAGCAATATTCATTCGACGATTAGCGCTTGGCACGTGTAAACTTGTTTCTGAGGTTCGCAACAAAATTTTCGTAGTTTTCTTTTGGATGTGATTCTACTAATATATTTAGTGTTACCTGTGATATATTGAGATAATTAAGAAGTACATACCCGTCATTACATTATGTAATTTTTTTTTTTTTTTATTATTAATTGCTATAATTTTTACAAAATACTTATTTCGATTGTAGTAGACAGGGGCACATTGATGCAAGCACTGTCGGGGCACTTTGATACGTATCAATGTGCCCCAATATTACTTTAAGGAAACCTTTTTTTTTCGAAATGAAAATACTGTTAACATGGAAAGGTCTTCACAACTTCACCGAAGTATAAAATTAAGAAAACCCGAGAACACAAGTGTTGCCCGAACATTTACCGCCCCACCTGCAGTAAATGATCTTCAGTTAACGTAGGAAAGAAGCAACCTTATAAGTATTTTGTTGGAAAAATAGTGTCAAGATACTCTGATAACCAGAACGACTTTCTAGTCTCTTTTGTAAAGCTTAAACCAACTGGAACTTTTGTGTTGCCTGATATAAAAGACGAAGCTTTGGTTAATATTTCTGATATTGTGTTGAAGTTACCAAATCCTTTTTTTTTTTCGATCTGACTACCCTATTGACCCAGCAAGGTTTTAACAGATTCACCGGACTACTAAACAAATCCTATAGTAAAGAAAGGCACTAGTAGAACAGCTTGTCTATTCAAATTAAAAATAAATTTGTTAAGTGATTTTTGATTAAGTCAATAAAATAATTATTTTATTTTATCGTTTAATTATAAAACCAGTTATGACTGATTAGACCAAATAAATAATGATTATACAATATGTTATTGTTTAAGTATATTTCATGGCACAGTTTATTGTTTGGGTATACTTGTTCCATTTTTATATAAAAAGCGTAAAAACATTTATTTCCCTTAGTACTAGATTAAATTTATGTACACATAATTTTAGCACAAAGTGAAAAATAAGTATTTAATAAATAAATATCACAAAAATCAATAAAACTTGTTTAATTTGTAGAAATGTTTCTATGAATCAAACTGCCCCAGTATATGTATCAATGTACCCCACGCCTGGGGTCCATTGATACAAATTTCATTTTTTAGTAAATAGGCTCTAATATTTTTTATGATTAAACCTAACGGGTATTTAAACTTTAAAAAGTTAGCTAAATATATATTGTATAGATTATAAATATTAAATTGGATGTTACTGTCAATAGGTCGCTTTTCATTGGGTCTAAGTAAAAATCGTATCAAGGGTCCCCAACTCCTCCTACTTTGCGTGGTAAACAAACGCGTTTTATGCCATAAAATGTCACCACTGTTCACATTCTAAAATCTTCTAAAGTAATATCTGTTGTTTTACGTTTATTATCGGAAATATAAATCGGATACGTGAAACGAAAACTTTGTACCCCTTTTTAAGCGAATTGCGAGAACGGATGAACGACATATTTGGCATTGTTAATATTTATATGGAGGAGAAATGCCCAAAGCAATTTTTTTCACAGAAAATAAATTAAATCACATTAAATTAATTAAAATATACATTACTCACACTACTGCTTAAATGATACACAAAATATACACACATGTAATAGTAGTAATAATATTCGTCCAATAGGACAGGAGAAGAAATTAATCCATGCTGCCAATTTTGAAATTGTTAATATATGTGGTTCTTGTATATTATGTAATGAGTTTTATTCTATGTTCAAGTTAATATAAAGGCATACGCGCCAAATCTTCTATATAATATTTCGTACATTTTAACCACCTTTTTTATCTTAATTTTCAAGTCGTTTCTTTTGCCAATTTTGAAGTTGTCAATACGGATAGTTCTTATGTATTCTTTAGTGTGTTTTCTTCTACGTCCAAGTTAATGTAAAGGCATAAGCACCACATCTTCTACATAATATTTCAGACATTTTTTTTCTTAATTTTCGAATAATCATTATAAAAATGTTCTGATATCTCCAAGTGTTGAGTTGATGTAATCAAAGTTAGGTTTAAAATTATCAGGATAAGTTAGAAGATCGATATTCAAGTAGTGGTTCTCTTGTTAAAACTTTCCTGCGAATTTTTGTGGCATCCCATTATTATTTTTCATTCACTTCATTTATGCACAACAAACTAACAATAATACACAAAACACCACCAACTTTACACAATATAGAGTCAAGTAACACAAGATTATGAATAAAATATAAAATCCACTACATGACAGCCTAAGATCCCACGAAAAAACTCGAAAAGACATTTCGGGATCCGTCATTTTACTTTTACGTTCCAAATCACTTTTTTCATCCTACATTTAATATTTCTAACATTGACTTACGTTCCTTAAATGCTCTTTGAAATTAACTGGTCAAATTGTAGGTTAATTCTATAATAATATAATATGTAAATTCGTGATAAACATTAATTTTTAATTTATAAACAATTTATATTTAGTAAATTTATGAAACCACTGAAATAATTATTATTTTCTTTGGTTTTATTGAATGTCAAAATGAATTATGGTCGAATCTCGACCACTAGCTGTTTCAATTACAGGTTGATACACGTGACTTCGTACTCTTAAAAATGTTTTTATCGTTTAATGGGAATGAACTGTTTTATATGAATTAATTTATTCATTTAAGTAATAATAAACACTCAAAGCATACAATTTTTATACTGATCTTTAATAACCTAATTCAATTGATGATGGCAATTGGCACGTTAGTAATTATAGCATCTATAGATGTAACACAACATAATTTTTTTTCCTAAAACAAAGTAGCAGAGTAAACAGTATAAGTTATTCAATTTTTATGGCGCATACTGTTAAGAAAATAGGGCAACGCCTACGCGGTTACATCAACTGAAAAGTGCGAACAACGAAATCAAACCGCGACTTGTAAAACTTTTATGTTCTTTCTTTTACTCCCCTCTCAATTATATTACATTCGACTACATTGCTGATTACTTTTTCTAATACCAAGGAGTGTTTATTGTATACTACAAATCGAAAATTAAAATTAATTTAATAATTCCTACAAATATTATAAAGCTGAAAAGTCTGTTTGATTGCGCTAATTTCAGGAACTACTGGTCTGATTTGAACACTTTCAGTGTTAGATAGCTCTTTATTGAGAAAGGCTATAGGCTATATACCATAATAGACTAATAGGAACGAAGCACCAATGAAGAATGTTTCGAAATCGGGATTTTATCCTTTTGAGATTCCACGCGAATGTCTAATAATATAATATATATACAGGCATACATACAGAAAAATACAATATACATACTAACTATACTCGCAGCTCTGCACTCTTTTGATATTGTATACCAATCGTTCGATCACCGAAGTTTCAACGTTGGACGCGGCCGGTACTTATATGGATAACCGCCGGCGAACGCCGTGTGACGTTGGCTTTTTATTGTTATTTTTAACCGACTTCAAAAAAAGGAGGAGGTTATCAATTCGACTGTATTTTTTTTTTTTTTTTTTTTTTTTTTTTTTTTTTTATGTTTGTTACCTCATAACTCTGGACTGGCTGCACCGATTTGGATGATTCTTTTTTTATTTGAAAGCTAGTGCTTCCCGTGTGGTCCCATTTTTTTTTGGTCCGGTTCTGTCAACGGCATCCAGTGCAAAACCGTATAAGTGTTAAATTTGCATTTGGTGTGTATACAACAAATAGACGAATAACTCAATATCATGCCAACCGATTTCGATGATTCCTTTTTTATTGTAAAGGGTGTTCTTCAAGGGTAGTTTGATGAGAGTTTGGTTAGGTTCTGATTATGGGATCCGTGACAAAGTAACACAACTTTCAAGAAACAAGCCTACTCCTTTCTTAAGGGCCGGCAACGCATCTGTGATTCCTCTCGTGTTGCAGGTATCCATGGGCGACGGTGATCACTTACAATCAGGTGACCCGCATGTTTTAGAAAAAAAAAATTATGTTCACTAAAAATGGAGAAATAAAGTAAATTTTCAAAAAAAAGTATTAACCGACTTCAATATTAATCAGAGGCATAGAAATAAGGCACTAAAAACCGGAAAATAAATAGGTTATCAAATTAACCAAATGTAATGAAACATATGAATATGTGTGCTACCAGGAGATGCATTGGAAGTCGGTGCCTTTGTACCTAGATGTAGATGATATGATCTTCGGTTGGCACCGACTGATGATGACATAAAAAAAATCTTCAATACATCACCAATTATGTCGGGATAGCTAATCCTAATATGTGGTAAAACAAAGGCGAGTCATTGTGCCTCGTTTATTCACTAGTGTATGATGGTAACGATACAATTTGGTGTAAATCCCTATCAACTAGCTTAATTATTATATATACACCTAATATTCCAATTACCACGCGTGTTATGCCTAATATAATGTTCACGTTTTTTCGAATTAAAATTATCTTACAATGTATAAAAACTTTCTAATTAAAGAATAAATAGTTCAGACTTACATAAGATCATACAAGTAACCTTGGCTTTTAAGTAGTTTCAATTGCAAATGATTCCACACCTGATCTCCCATTCCAGTTATGATCGGTGTATTCCAGTACGCTGCAAGTCTCGCCACAGGTTCCAGGGCGAAAGCGCAAGCTGGTCCAATGAAGGCGATGACATCATCTTTGAAATGCATGTCCGCTGCCAGCCCCGGAGCTATAGCGCCGGAACACGACGGGTAACTGTCACAAAAATGTAACTCAAATTAAATCTTAAGAGGAGTTTCTGGCGGGATCTTGGAATACCGTATAGTGGATTTTATATTTTATTCATATTCTTGTGTTATTAGGCTCTATATTTTATAATACTGGTAGTATTTTACGTGATATAGTTCGGTAAAGTGGATGGGTAAGAATACCAAGAGGCATGGATTCTGACCTGCCACAAAGGCTCCCTGGAGAGTTCTAACAAGACGGCCATCACCTTATTAGAATATTGAAATGATCGAAAGAAACTTGTAATATCAATCTACTCGATAATGGCGGTAATAATGCACTAGGAGATTAGTTGCCAAAAACTGGAATTGCATATCGTAGGTAATCTATACTAATATTATAAAGAGGTAAAGTTTGTGAGTTTGTGACGTTGTAGGGGTAACCTCAGGAACTACTAGTCCGATTTGAAAAATTCTTTCAATGTTATGTAGCTTAGTTATCGAGAATGGTTATAGGCTACATATCATCACGCTAAGACCAATAGAAGCGGAGGACCAATGTATGTTTCAAAATCGGGGTTTTTTTCCTCTGCTCTCTTTCGCTGCGTGTAAATGTTAGCCCAAAATATCTATTTCACGCGAACGAAGTCTCGGGCATAGTCTAGTATATATATAGATATATGGGTAGTTTATATACACTCGTGATTTTGACACTTGTTAATAAACGGACTTAAAAACAAGCTGCATTATTTTTATCTGAAACCTATTTTATTCAATAAGATTAGAAACCCATCCGAAATCTCGGAATACGTTAATTGGCGACGAGGATGGGATTCGAACCCACGCGTGCATAGCAAA
>JACEII010000814.1:0-13657 GCA_014332785.1 Antheraea mylitta
TAATGTAGGTACTCTTTATTACCTGAAACTTTAATCGATGAAGGCTAGTAATTTATAAATTAGTAATCTGTGCCGGTGTTCGAGTCCACGAGTCACTTTTATGATTTCATATTAATATCAACTTAATAAATGTATTTCTCGTATAAATCTTTGCTATTAAATTTATATACACATATACCTGTACAGTATATAATTGAAATTATAATATAAGATGATGACTTATGTGTGTGCGACATTCTTGGCATTCGAGCAAAAGCGTTTACTCATTGTAACATTGTAACTAGAACTCACTAGAATGAGCTGTCGGAATGACCGCGTCCTCGAAACATACTGTTGCTCTTCTTATAATCACTTCAGTGAGTCAGCAAGAATCCTTCGCTTCTGGTTTCGAATGTGCGTCACCGTAGCATAGTGTTACATACAAGTGGATGCTTTGTTTATTTAATTTACTTAATAGTACAACACAATGTGGTTTTAAAGTCGTGCCAACAATACTATTGCAAAAAGTGTAGTCTTTGTAATGTTACAAGAATTATAATTGCAAATTGTAAATTACTGTAAGCAAACGCTGACTTTTGTATATTATATTGATCAAAAGTACACGACGATTGATCGAGTGAATCTCGTATATCCATTTAAGGGTGATAATTTGTTTCCCTCGCGTCTTGCGTAGTGTGTGTGTTCTAAACAATGATGTGTAATTATAAACAATGGACAGTTATCCCCACAGTACAATAAAATAAAAAAATGCAAAACTAGTCAGAAGAGAATAACAAAGCGATAAACTATAACAGGGTAAAGAGGACAATAATAAAACTCTGTTTCTATGTCTCGTTTAAACGAAAGTCACAAACAGTTTTATTTTGAACATCGAAACCAGAACAACAAGCGACAGCCGAGACCAATGTGTAGTAAACGAGGACTAAAACAACATCTCTCAAAACTATATGTTATTATTTCACATGTGTGAATAAACCATTTAACTTCTTTATATTTTATGAACCATTTTTTAAATCCGTAGAAGTAATAATACCATAGTAATGTTATGTTTTAGTAATTGAATAGACTAGTTGAGCGGTACGTGTGTGGTTCTCGCCTAACTCACATTTTTTTACGATATAATTAGAATGTAGTTTTTAATATGTCTTATTTTTTTTTAAATATATAAATGTGTTATTTGAATAGAATATCTCTTTATCGTTATAATATTAAAAGTAAGATTTCTCTGTTTATTAATTCATTATATTATTGTTTTTTATCATAGGTATTTTTTCTAATCAATGCAATACTTTGTGATATTTCCTTGTATACGTTTCATACTAATAAAGGTTATAACAAATAAAATCGTTAAAAACTGAACGTACGTTCTCATACGATACTTTACTTTAACATTATTTCTATTTAAACCATAAGGACTGCTTTTATGCTACAAAAGAACCTCGTCAAGTATTCTGGTTACTTTATTATACATTGGCCGCACAACTTACATTTTACTGAAACCGTCGTTTGTTGTGACATTTGATAACCTTGCTTATAATATAATCAAACAAAATCCTACCTCAAATGATTGCAGTAGTGCAACCTTATTAATAGTTGGATTGTTGAGAAAAAATACAGATTGTTGCGTAACAAAAGGTTCCTAATAAATATTTAAATAAAAAATATGTAAAGGTGACTGTTATATACAATAAATACTCAATAATTTATTAATTTTATTTTATACATATATGAATTATTAAAATAGTAATTATAACTATATTGTTATTATTATATTAGCAATAACTATAATTACATGAGCGGTAGTGACTGCTGTAGTTAATAACTGTGTTGCAGCCACTAACACTGACCGTCGAACAACGCTGAGCTTTTTAAAATTATTTTCCTATTAATTTTATTATTATGTTGTTATCACTTTCCCTGCTATTGACTTACTATTGACTGTATCGGAGGTATTGCTAATGACCTGAAACGCCATTGATCGACGTTATCGCCCGTTCTGCGGTAGTCGTCTCACTCCACCCCCTTGCGAGGGCGGACAAGGGAACTGTATCGAGGCGTTTTGCCTCCTTCAGTGGCCTTTCGTCGCGGCCCATGAATATGGGTCGGTCGTTGGGTGCACATTCTGTGCTAGTTTGGTGATTGGGCGGGCTACCTCGTGGGTGGCCGGGCATTCTGCCGTGCAATCATAGCCATCTAGTTGTGGTGGTAGTCCTGTATGAGGGCGCGGCATAATTCTATAGTTTCGGGGTTTCCGTGGCTTCTATCTTGGATGTTCTGGAAGACACTAAGAATTCTTGCTTTGCTCCCTTGCGGTGCGGGCGGCTGGGTCGTCTCGCTCCGGTCTGGGATTTACTCGGTTTGTTCGAGGGCTGCTTTGAGGGCTGTGACGGGTTGCACAGTTTGTGTCCAGAATCACCAGTCCGGATTATGGTCCCCGCACGTCGGTTGCGCATTTCTCTGCAGTAAACTGGGCACCGCAGGGCATCATTTGCTGGGTGTGGATCTTTGCAATTTGCGCAGGTGGCTGCTTCCTCGCGTGGGCGTTCACACTGGTGCACCGGATGCGGTCCGCCGTACCTTACGCAGGCGATCAGTCGGTGGCAGTGGTGCGAGGAGTGCCGAAAAAGCTGCCACTGATGATACTGTGCCGGTCCCCGCTTCCCCCGCTATCCTTCTATCCTGACTTCCATCAGGAGAAGCTCCTTTACTTCATATATGGCCGGAAAAAGGCCAGGCGTCCTCTTTAGCGCGCAGTGGTATATGCACCCCTGTCTTCCACGGCGCGCGTTGATCTTCCGGACGTATACCGGGTCAAATCTATCCCAGAGGGCCGCAAATCGCGATCTTGAGGTGGCATTCATTGGGGGGTGAATATGAGAACCAGCTCACCCCTTGCTCTTCTAACGAGGAGAGGTATTCCTCCAGGATTCGATTCTCTTCGGGGTCCTGCGGAATAAATCGCACTCCATTCCCATATGGGCGTGCGTTCGGCGTATGTCCTAGCAAATCCACCAATTGTCGGAAATACGCGACCCAGTTGGGAAGTCGTTCCACGACGATCGGTGGGTAACGTCGCCGATGCGGCTTCACGGCAGGTTTCGCAGGTGGCTGCATGTCATTATAGCCTGACCCTGATTGGTCGACACTCGTTGGCGATGGCGCTGCGATCGACGTATACGGAGGTTGCTCGCGGGCAAGCCATCGCGACGCAGATGGCGCTGGCGGCGCCATCGGGCGTTCAGAGGCGCACTGCGGCGTTGCGCTCGCGATAGATGCGTAGGTGGGCTGCTCGTGGGCAGCCCTACGCGGCGTAGCTAGCGCTGGCTCGGGTGCGGACGCCTTCGCTGCTAGGGGACCGGTATTAGGCGCGCGCGAATCTTCATGTCGCGCGGAGTCTTCATTTAATTTAGCTTTCTTGGATTGCGGCATCGTGGTGATGCCCGGTGATGTTGGCTGCGACGATGCAAGCTTCGCGGTGGTTGTCGCGAGAGCCTCGACCTCGGGTTCACTGCGCTTGCGGCGCAGCGCTCGACCGAGTGGGCTGTATTGATCATCCGGGATCAACGGGGCTGCGAGAGTACCACAGGCGGCGCTTACGAGCGCTGCCGAGTCTCTTTCGGCGAATCTTCTGCCTTCAATCGTGGCCTCCTGGACGCGCAAGTATAGCGACATCCAACGGGTCATCCCTACCGACAGTGTGCCAGCTAAAATCAGATGACCGAGAGTGAGAATATCCTGTCGGCATCTGTCGCGCATACGCGGGCTCGACGCGAGGCACAGGCACAGGGGTGCGGAGTTCAATGGAAGCTGGTGTCATCGGGCGGGAATCAGCGGAGTCCGTAGGCAAGCTTGTGGTCGTCGGTATCGACGTGGAGGCGTCGATTTGGCCCTGAAAAGGGCCGGTTTTCTTCTTTCCCGGGTGGGAAGTGGCTGCAGACTTGCGGCGCATCGTCGCGCAGGACTGGGTGAAAGTCGGACGGAGCGACTCGCGGAGCTCAAGAGACGTCCTCGCGCGCGTGACGATGGAGCACTCCTATCGCTCATTCGTGACTCACCTGAATGCTATAAATGGTGATTCAGTCGAGTCATCGAGGCATTCTCACGGAAACATTCTTGCGGAAACATTCTTGCGTGAGCATTCTCGCTCAGACAGTAGAGCTATTCACATCTACGGTATGAGTAATAGTTCGTGGTATCTATGTTCATTGGTGTATTTCTGTATTTGCTAACGATGTATCTGATTATTCTTGTTGGACTGGACCTGACATGTCTCGACGTGTCTGAGGATCTGGTCTTGACCTGTGCGACCTGACATATTGGAGGAGCTGGCCTGTAAAGGACGTAGCGAAACGTGAACGTGGCTCATACTCATCCGGAGCGTCGGCCAATCCGCTTCCAGTGTGATATATAGCTGTGTTCAGTAGTATGTTACTGAAGCTGTTGATAGAAGTTAAAACGTTTTCATTATTTCTTCGATCTGATTTAATTGATTCTGCTAACAATATTGTTATGTTTGAAATCGATTATCTCAATGAATTTTGAAAGAAAACCATTATTCTTCGGCATTTCATGAATATTTTTTTATTCAAATCCAACCGGACGCAACCACTTAAACTTTATTGAGTAATTTCTGTTGCTTGTAATAAAAGATACGTCCTCATTATTTATTAATGATATATTTATTAGAATTCATTACAAAAGAAGTAGGTCGTGTGGGTAAATTCAGGTGTAGAGTAGCGCGCGGTCCCACGCGAGGGCAGCGCGGTGTGCTCTCGCTTCGGCACTCACCTTTCATTAGAGCCATTCACTCTGACCTATATACTGCACTTTAATTACATGTCCGCTTATGACCTTAAACAAAGCACTGCCCGCCATTTTACCGCAATATATATATTTCAGCTTTATACCGTAAAAGAGTTATTTATAAATAAAACCAAGTACCTCTTTTGTATTCGTGAACTTGTTTTGTAATGATGTTAAATATAAATATAAGCAACAGCTATATAAAAATATTGTAAGTACCTTGAGTAATGTTTGAAACCGTTGAAAGCACACGAGTGCCATCAAATCACGTGGCTCATAAGAAGGTTACATGAACTCGCGTCGGAGGCGTAGCCCACGACCTTTAACGGATTTCGCGTAGGGCGGCAACTTAACAAATGTACACAACGATATTAAATACAAGCCGGGGACGTATGGGACTCAAGAACATTCAACGATCTCTCTTCGAATGGTCAAAAAGTTAAGATTATTATTACAGAGAGTATGTATATAATATGCGTTACCGCACCATATGACATAAAAACAATACCGTTTTGTCGTATATCCAGAAAACAGATTTTTAAATATATTGAATGTTAACTAATAACTGTCCCATACAAAAATATTTTCACGCACGGAGTTTGAAATATTCCGTTGGAATTAATTTGTTATAATAAAATAAATAGAAACTCATATTCACTGTGAGTTATTTTAGCTATGTGGATGTTGAAATATCTTAATACGCTTGTTAATATATTCGTCCTGTTTTATTAAAAAAAATATACAAGCTTTTTTGGTTACACGCAATTAGAGGACTGTACAAAAAGTTGACAGTTGAACGAAAATTATTCTTTATTTCCAATGCGCCGTCAATATATTAAAGTATCTAATCGGCCTATGTTTATTTACCGAAATAGAGGCTTCACTAAGAAAAACCCATCGAGTACGAGGCGTTACTGATGTCAGTGTAAATATCCCTTCATATTAAGTTCAAACTACGAATCCATAGATATTAACTCGCTCGTTAATGGGTTCGCTGTGGTTACGACATGTTATCGCGTACCTAAATAACCTCAACCCTGACAATGAAACATTAATATTTGATGTTTAATAACCGTGTGGATAACTCACAGGAGTATAGAATATGCGAGGAAAGTATGTACACAACTTTCTCATTGTCTAAACGTTTCAGTGTTAAACTGTTGGCAACAGGAGCCCATGCAGTGGAATTAGTTGATAATAAAGTAGAGTTACCGCGGGGAGTTGTAACCGCATTCTGGGCTGAATATAATAACGCGCCAACATGTTATTATACGTTGTTAAGTGGAAGTTCACGGTATGCGCGCTAATATCGTAGCGCTACATCACACGTACACTCGTAGCGCACTCGTAGCATGTAGCGTAGACATTGCTACGGTACTACGAGCGTCTTTTACAAATGTTTCCTAATAAGGATTGTTGTACACCTAGTATTATAGATAAGTTTCCCAAAAAATCAGAATATTTGTTGAAAGTATGTACTATTTTGGAGGCGGATAGCACACTAATCATAACAATAAAGAACTAGTTATGCAGCCCGGTATAAGGCAGGAGACGATAGCTATACGCGTATAAACCAAGATAAGGAATTGCTACGTAGCATAACTGGGTGGTCGTCCGGTCTGCATGAACACCCGATGAAATTATGTATTTAGTTTTTAAGACAGTCTTGTAACAACTCTCTTTTGTATCGGACAAATTAAATTGTGCTTTTTAAAAAGCTCTATTGAGTATACCGAGTTTTGACTGGCGCAGCCGGTAGGATTCCGTGCGTATAGTACATCGTGAACTTAAAAGTCAGTTACGCGAATCGTAAAGTACTGTGCCGTTTCGCACTTGCACGGAAAACTACGAACAAATAAATTTGTCAATTTCGGGTAAACTCTACCAACAAGACTCAGTGAAAAATCGAGGCAGCCTAGCTACAGTGGAAGGATGGGTTCGAGTGCACTGTGAGTAGACCCTTTCACGTCCATCTTTGTTCCCATCTATTTTTATTGGCTAGAGAAATCGTTATTTGATTTTCCTTGTTTCACTTTTGTGCATCTGACACATTATAATTTTTAAGTAATTACTTTTAGTTATATTTTATGAATATGGAGCACGTACGTGCAATTCCAAAAGATTTATTGTGCCTCATACCTAAATTTGACGGGGAGGAAGGCTTATTAAATTTATTCATTAGGAAAGCGCAGTATATTTTTAGGGCATTTGCCGATGCAAATAATGCAACGCAAACAATATATGTATTCCACGCTATCAGTAGCCGATTAACAGGTAGAGCTGCGATTTTATTAAGCGAAAGGGAGGATATTACCTCCTGGGCGTCTTTAAAAGAACTTTTGATCCAACATTTTGGCGACCCTCGATCCGAGGAATGTATCGCTATAGAACTAGAGCAAATGAAATTAAAATCAGGTGAATCTTACATCGATTTTTGTCACAGAATACAGCATACGCGCTGTACCTTATTTGCTAAGGTCAATTTATTGACAGATGAGGGTGTTAAAGCCGCGAAAATGATTGTATATAATAATATGGCACTAAATGTGTTCCTGTTTAATTTACCAGAGGATTTAATTCGTATCGTGAGACTTAAACAGTGTACTAATTTAGAAAATGCATTAGCCATTGTAACAGATGAGGTAAACTTCATGAATCAATATAATGCGAAAAATAAACTAAAACAAAATTCGATTAATCAAAATATTAAAACACAACCAGCTGTTCCGATCGCTAATTTATCAAATTCCAGCTATAAATTTGGAATTCCACAACAAAATCAACCGAATAGATTTTCATTACCAAGTCAGAATGCTAATATTGGAATCCCAAATCAACCGCAACATGGTTTTAAGTTTGGAATCCCAAATCAGCAAAACACATTTAGGCCAAATTTGGGTCCCCAAAATTATAGATATGGTATTTCACAACCACAGTTTAAATTCGGTATCCCACAACAGAATCAGGCTTTCAGACCTCATATAAATAATCCGGTGAGACCGCAACCCGCTTTCGCCCCGCCGCAAAATAACTTTAAATTCGGTATACCTCATCAGAATATACAAAATCAAAAATCAAATGTAGACACTGACGTATCCATGCGCACGGCGCGTCCTTTCAGACAAAATACTTTAGAAGCCACGCCTGAAAATCATGATCAAATATTTTATAATAACGAAGTTGAAGTATCCCCGGATAGCTATAGTCAACAAAATGTAGAATATTTTGAGAATAATAATACAGCTAATTTTGAAGTGCCCCAAATTCAATTAGAATCATATGTAGAGCCTTTCGAAAACTATTATCAAGAAACTGCTTCTTATGACGCGGAAAATTTTCACATGCAGGCCTTACATCCTCCACCGAGGTAATACATATTAATTGCGATGGTATTCTAAAACTACCACACATAGAAATACCGGAGATACAAGCTCGATTTATGATAGACACGGGAAGTACCCGATCGTTCGTGAGTCCTGCCATTGCAAATAAATATTTTTCAAATTATAAATGGTACGAGCCCTTCGAAGTAATCAGTACACATGCTCGCACACCGTCAGCACACGGAAGCTATATATATTCCACTTTTAAAGACGTTTAAAAGTTCACAAAGTCATAAATTTTATGTTTATGATGTCGATAGCAGATACGACGGTTTGATAGGTTCGGACCTTTTAAAACAACTCGATGCCTCAATAGACATGAAGAACCAATTACTATATACGCGAAATACATGTATACCTATAATATATAATCCACCGCATGAAATAGTACTGGAACCTAGGACAGAAACTCGCGTCAAAATTCCAACCGATATGAGGAACGGAGAAGCTGTCGTAAATTACATAGATTTTGGCCAAGGTGTCCGGATGCCGAGTGCTATCATAAATTGTATCGACTCATTTGCTTATAATATAATACAAAATACCTCCGACGATAGAGTTACTATGACGTTTTCGGAGCCCATAAAAGTAACGAAGTACGAAAGCGATGAATGTGCAGTGAATGTAACAATGAATGAGTTGGAAGTAGATGAAATATTGAAACAAAATTTGACAAAGTTACGCCTGGAACATATGAACAAAGAAGAGCGGCAATGTATAAAGCAATTGTGTTATGACTATCGAGATGTGTTTCATTGCGATGAATTACCTTTGACATTTACCGACCGCGTTAAACACCAGATTAGAACAAAAAACGAAGACCCGATCTATATAAGACCGTACAGACATCCACCTTCTCAAAATGACGAAATTCAAAGACAAGTTGAAAAACTACTCGATAATGACATCATAACTGAATCCCACTCCCCTTGGAGCGCACCAGTTCACTTGGTACCTAAGAAACTAGACTCTACAGGTGACAGAAAATTTAGAATGGTGATTGACTATAGACGTTTAAATGAAGTTACAATTGACGACAAATATCCCCTACCGAACATTTCTGACATATTTGACAAACTAGGTAAATCAATGTATTTTAGTACAATAGATCTAGCAAGCGGGTACCATCAGCTCGAAGTTGAGGAGCAGGATAGACATAAAACAGCGTTTACAACACAATCTGGTCACTTTGAATTTAAGCGTTTGCCTTTTGGACTTAAGACAGCCCCGGCTACGTTCCAAAGAGCGATGGATAGCGTGTTAAGAGGACTCCAAGGCATACACTGCCTCGTTTATCTCGATGACATAATTGTGTTTTCTACTAGCTTACAACAGCATTTAGATAGGCTACGAATGGTTTTTGAACGTCTCAGAGAAACGAACCTCAAAGCGACACTAGATAAATGTGAATTCTTCCGAAAAGAAGTGTTATATCTGGGTCATATGATTACTAAAGAAGGACTAAAACCAAACGATGAAAAAATACAAGCAGTTTTAAACTTTCCTATCCCCAGAACACCAACACAAATTAAAAGCTTTTTAGGTCTAGTCGGATACTATCGTAAATTTATAAAAGATTTTGCTAAAATAACGCAACCCCTAACAAATTGTCTAAAGAAAAGAAATAAAGTTGAAATTACCGATCAATTTGTAAAAGCTTTCGAACAATGTAAAGAACTTCTGGTAAATGCCCCCATTCTACAATTTCCCGATTTTTCTAAACCATTTATCTTGACCACAGATGCATCCAACTATTCATTAGGCGCTGTACTATCTCAAGGGTCAATTGGGGTAGATAAACCTATAGCATACGCCAGCAGAACACTAAATGATGCAGAAACTAGGTATAGCACAATTGAAAAGGAATTATTAGCGATAATATGGGCCGTTAAATACTTTAGACCTTACCTGTATGGCAGGAAATTCATTATATATACTGACCATAGACCATTAAGATGGTTAAACTCTATTAATGAACCTAATAGTAAACTCACTCGTTGGAAATTACGGTTAGCGGAATTTGATTACGATATAGTTTATAAAAATGGGAAACAAAACTACGTTGCGGATGCTCTATCCCGAATTAAGTTGAATGCGTTAGGAAATAACGACAGAGATTCTATGAAGGTTAACATCGATAAAAAAGAGAAACTGCAGGAACATATAGATGAAGTAATTAGGGAAATTGAACGATTGCAAGGTAATGATGGTAAACTAGAAACGAATGAGAAAACTGATAGCCCTATTGAGATATCGTCAGATTCTGAGAAAACACTGACTGCTTCCCCTTTAAATCAACCAAAATCACCGTTTTCTTTACCCTCTCCAACTAGCAGTACAATATCAACATCTGAGGTACCACAGTTATCACACACGTTTACGGAACATTCTGCATTCGAGACGGATACCGTAGGTATACCCATTTTAGACGAAGCAATCGACACAAAACCGCTACAAATACTTGTACATACTTGGTATAGGGATGAGACGGCAGTTAAAGACATATCGAGACCAAAGCAAAAGGTATTAGAGGTACACTTACCTTTAAATAGACCTGATTTGGTGAGACAATTTTTAAAGGAATACGTTAAGCCCAAAATAAAGCATTTCATTTATTATGAACACGACACACATCGTAAACAGTTTGCAGAAGCAACTGTTTCCTTATTCAAAAAGGATTCCGTTAACATCTTTGAATGCAAACGAAGGGTAGTTTACGTAGACAATGAGGACGAACAACGAGAACTAGTACTAAAATATCACATAGGGAAGACATGTCACCGTGGTATAAAGGAGACGTTAATGCATCTTAAACGCACATACTTTTGGAATAATATGGATGTAATTGTAGCAACTGTCATAAATTCCTGCGTAGCTTGCAAAACTATGAAATACGATCGTAAACCCATAAAACCAGAATTGCAACTCACACAGACACAAAACCGACCGTTTCAGGAAATTTTCATCGACGTTTTCACTATAGAGGGAAATTTATACCTCACCATAATCGATGCATTCAGTAAGCTAGGTCAAGCTATGGAAATTAATAGCAAGACCACACCAGAAATTATAAGAGCCCTTATTAAATATTTCTCTATATACGGGGTACCAAGAAAAATAAGCGCGGATTCGGGTACGGAATTTAACAATTTGCTCTTAAAAGAAACCCTTAGCTTTTACAAAATTAATTTACACATTGGAACTCCACATAATCATAATTCGATGGGACTTGTGGAACGGTTCCATTCCACCCTTATAGAAATATACCGTTTAGCAAAATATGAACACAAATTTACCGATGCAGCGTCTGTTATGACATACGCAGTCATGTCATACAACCAGACTGTACATTCAACGACAGGCCTCACTCCTTTTGAAGTAGCATTTGGTCATACCGACCTGACAAGTACCTTCGACGTAGAATTTAATAAAGACTATACGCAACATTTACTACAGGACCATAAAAAACGTACAAAATACTTATACGAATACCTGACTGATAAAATCATAGGTAGAAAGGAAAACATTAGAGGAAAACGTGGAGGCGAAAGGGATTTTAACCTCAAGGAAGGAGATAAGGTTTTTATGAAAGGTGTGAATGCAAGGAGAAGTAAGGATAAAGCACGTTACATTAAGGCGGAAGTTACAGGTGACGTAATCAGGAATACAGTGCCCGTTAGGGTCCATGGTCGTGACACTAAGGCCCCTATTAAGGATATAAAACGCCCTTCGCAGGTTCATCGTGTCCCTGATGCTGATAGCCAGCAGCCGGGCCCTTCTACTTCAACCGGTTACTAATAACCCAGGAATGCTTCCTGTCAAAGAAGGGCAAGCTCTTATTAGAAATGATAAGTGGAGTATTGTTAAGATTTTAGATTTAAGTTTAATCCGTGAGGACTTAGAAGCTAATGTAAATCGATACGCTAGCCTAAACGCACACATGATACCTTATTTCAAAACTAAATCATTACCTTCAGATATTAGGGACTTAAAAATACAGACAGACTTTATCAAAAATATTACACTACAAAAATTAAACCAAATATTACCACTACAAAAACACAAACGTGGAATTCTAAATCCGATTGGTTCTCTGGTTAAATTAATTACAGGAAATTTAGACAACGACGACGCAATAAAATTTGATATGTTAATAAACGAAGTAAAATCGAAACAAGATGGGATGAATAAAAGGATGACAGTAGTCGCCGAAATGATGGAATCAGTTGTAAAAAATCTTAACGTGACCAAAAATAATTTCCTCCAGCTAGACAGAGTAATTTGGGAGATTAAAAAGGAAATTAATGACACAAAGATCTATCAATATATCCCTAAAGCCTCTAATATGTATAATCTATTTTTGCATAACTTCCAAACTTTATATATAACACTTGACGAGATTGAAACGGCTATATCACTCAGTAAATTAGGAACATTACATCAATCAATTATTGACACTAACGAATTATTATCGTTATTAAAAACTATAGAATTAAAGAATAGGCTCGCTTTCCCTGCCAAAGCAGAAAACATTCTGAAATTAGAGAAATGTATAGAATTAAAGGTTTACGCAAAGGGAAATCAAATAACGTTTATCCTGGATATACCTCTCGTTGAACCCAATAAGTATACTTATTACAAACTTTTTCCCTTACCTATTACTAATCCGTTAAACCAGACTACCCTTATATTACCTAAGTATCCTTACCTTTTGATGAAAGGGTCGAAAACGGTATCGCTTCTTAACCCATGCCAAGAGATCGACGAATACCTATTCTTATGTGAAGAAAACCACTCACCTCTGTTAATTAAAGATGTCTGCGTGACCAGCCTAATGAACTTCGGTACCAATACAAGTTACTGCCAACCAATATCGGTAGAGTTCAATGAAGTTAAAATTGAGAAGATACAAACCAACCGATGGATACTCTATACTAGATCTACCTTACTGCTCACCAAACAGTGTAAGGACGACATCACCCATTACCATATCCAAGGAACTTATATAATTACTGCTGATGATAACTGTGAAGCTAGAATCAAAGGAGTTATATTGAGGAAACATCAAAAGCTCATAAGAACATTATCTTCACCGGCTCTACCTATCATAAACCTGCCTGAAGTTCCACTGAACCCGATGACATCACCACTCAACATAAAACCTGTGAACCTAGACGAATTGGATCTAACGGATCTCCAAAGTTTATCCCATGTGTTAACGAGAAGTGTTAGTGTCGAAAATAAAGAAAGTGAAAGTGCTATTAGATTTCAGAATATAAGTATCGGTACATTGGTTCTCTATGTGCTCTTAGCTATAAGCATTATAATAATTTTTACGAAGTATATGTGTAAAGATGATACAATGTGTCGAAACTATTGGTCTAGAAAAAGCTCGCCCAATAGTTCCGAAACTACGGGGGGAGGAGTTATGCAGCCCGGTATAAGGCAGGAGACGATAGCTATACGCGTAT
>JACEII010000815.1:0-13631 GCA_014332785.1 Antheraea mylitta
AGCGAGAACCCTACCTAGTTCGTCGAGTATCCTCCCGTTACGAGAGGTACATGGACTATTCCAGATAACGTTCCCGTTATTGAGGTCCCCCGCTATAATAACTGAATCTCCTAGATTAAGTAGCGCCTGCAAATCGGATCTTAGCAATTCTTTGTTCGGTGGCAAATACGCGGAAACTAAAATAATATTCGAGTGACCGGTCATACCTAATTTACACACTGACACTTCCATATTGGTTAGCCCGGGCGGATCTAACGGCATGCAGTACAACGAACGCCTAAAATAGATTAACGTGCCACCCCCGCGGGTGACACGGTCGTTCCTGACTATACAGTAATTCGCGATTCTCGGATTACGCATACTCGGTTTTAACATCGTTTCCTGGATGAGGGAAACGTCAATCTGTCTATCGCGCAAAAGGTCAGCTACTAGATCGCGCTGTGACCGAAGGGATCTCGCATTGAAAAACGAGAGACATAGACCGCGTGGTTTTACTTTATTAAGAATCGTGAATTTTAAGACTTATTTAAAAGAGGGTGACCGGGCGATGCACTGAATGGTGGTTCCGATAGCCGGGAAGCGCGCTAGAGCGGTGAGGAGACCTAGCTCCTCTTCTACTTCGACGATGGCGTAGAAGGCGAGGACCTCCTTCATGTCGTGTTCGCGGAGTAAATGCTTCATCTAGTCGAATTTACCCGAGAGAGAGGATGATGAAGCATAAGCCGCCTGTGGCAGCGGCGCCTGAGGCTTAGAAGAAGCCTGAGGCTGGGGTCGTGGGGCCCAGGGGGCCATAGGGGCCCGCCCGGGTTGGGCCGCGCGCGGCACAGAGGGTGGCGAGCGCGATGAGGTCGTGGGCGCGGGCGCTACCGGGCCACGGGAGGCGCCCGGCAGGCCCGGGAAGGCCTCCACCGACATGAGAGGTGGAGGTGGAGGGCGGGTGGCGGCTGCAGGCGCCCTGGGCGCCTGCCTCGCCTGACGGGGACGCTGTGTGCGCGGTGCGCGAGGACAGCCGCGATAGTTCGTGGGGTGACCCGCGTTACCGCACAACACGCAACTCGGAGGTTCCGGAGTACCGGGAGTGCGAGCGCACTCCTTCGTGGGGTGATCACCCAGGCACTTGACGTACCTGGGGCGAAGATGACAGTTCCTCGCCGAGTGACCATAACACTGACAGTTATGGCACTGCGATGGGGTATGGGTCTTGCGTGGGGGCTCTACGGTAATACTTTTAAATCGCAGACTGAAGTGAGATTAAAAATGGTCTTGCCCTCCTGCGAACGGTCGAGGAGAACTAGCACCATATTATAAGGGGCGCGGGTGCGTGGGTGGTACATCCGATGTACCTCACGCACGGGGAAATTTTTCTCCTTAAGGGAGAGGGTGACGTCCTCGACCGAGATCTCGGCTGGGACGCGGCGAAGCACTACGTGGAGGAGGCGTTCCTCCTCGAGTGCGAAAGTAAAGTACGCTAACTTCGATTCCCGAAGGAATCGAGTCAGCGCGCGATGATCGGTGGATGTGGGGCATTTCACTTGAATGCCCGCCGGAGTATTGAGGGTGGACGTATAATAAACCTTAAGGGTTTTGAGGCGATTCGAGATTGAAGTCCACTGGGACTTGTCTTGGATCGTGACAGGGGGCGGGGGGCGTGGTTTCTTACCTGCGGAACCGATGGTCTGCGAAGGAGCGAGAGGGACGGAGCTAGGTTCGCCCACGCGTGTATTTGAAACCGACGGTTTAACCGGGGCTGGCACCCGGGTGCCACCTATGTTCGCAACTTTACCTGCGGAACCCGAATCTGACGGACTGGCCGGACGTCGCCTATTATAGGAGACGGTTTGGAAACCGTCTTTATCGGTCTGTTACGCAGGAATCGCGGACGCGTCAACGGTCACGTGCGGTTCGGCGGACGCCGCTACGTCGAGCGCCATATCGGAGCCGGCCTCCAAGCTGGAGCTCGATGTGGGTGTTGCTACAACACCCCTATCCCTATCGTCAAGCGGAGAGTGCGGCAAGAGGGTCTCGAACGAATTCGCGGTTTCCACGCGGGGCACGTATTGAAAGTCCTCGGAGGACCGGGAAAAGATGTCCATGAACGTGGAGTTCACGACATCCTCATCTACTCCGCGTGCGAGAAGACCGACGCGGCACCTATCCAAGAGCACTTTCGGATCCATCGCGGTAGGTTGTGGGAGATGGGGGGGACGCGAACCAACCTCCCTGCCTTAAGGGCAGGGGGGCACGCCAACCGGTTAACTACGGGTCTATCCCGGGTGCAGATCAAGAGAACTGCTTAGAATAAATCAGAAGAAGAAAGGAATACGGGAAATGCGTGAGCGAGACAGGCAAGGTAAATAAATTATGTAAATATACAGCAAATAAATAACTAAATAACCAAATAATTGAAGAGGAAATAAAGATATAAAGAAATGACGACTACAGGAATAAAGAACTACGTAAATAAATATATAAACAAGTGAGAACAAATAAACAAAGAACAAATAAATATACCAAGAAATAAGCAAAGTAATAAATAAATACAAAGGAAGGATCTCACTCAATTCCTGGTAAAAGAATGCAGGTGTGTTACGCAGGTGCGTAGCTCAGGTGTGGCGCACACGTGTGCGCTACGTCAGCCGAACACTCACGAAGTAATGGCGAACGCCAACCAACTCGCGAGTATCGAAACCGAAAAGTGTAACGAGCGCGTCCGTCTCCTCACGAGCGATGTAGCGGATGCAGCGGTGCGCACAACCGTCCACCACGGCGGTTCGGATCGGACTCCCATGTAATATCATTACGTACTCGACAATAGCAGTAATAATGTAATAGGTTAAAAAAATGTTCTGTACGCAAATTAATAATTTCGTTCTAATAATGTATAATTATTATAGCTAGTCAGTGTCCAGTAGACGAAATTTGTTTTTAAGTTTAAACATTATTGAAGTGCTTCAAAAATGGTGTGACGTCGTCCTGTCTGTTGTGAGCGTAACACAAATACGTCATCATGCGCTAATTTTCGATTTATTGTAACTAGTACACATAATCTATTTTCTATATATATATGACGGAGAGCCTACAAGAATGATCTGTTCAGGGACGCTTTCCTTCTCGTACATTTTCAGAAAGAAAGAAATAACACCACAATTAGAAAGCCAACTCGTGTTATATTTTTCCATTAAATCATACAATAACATTTTCGACATATCTCCGTTCGTATTTCTCAACCCGCGGACCGATAGAAGAACCTCATGACTGCCAGTAACAATTGTTGGAAGCTTGTCACTCTCTTTCATCGCTTCTGTATATTACTAGATTAGGCCCCCCTCGGTACCAGATTAGGCACCCCTCGGCAGCGGCTCAAGTCTAGGTCCGTTCCCTCGGCGTGGAGCCCTTGAGTGCGCTGCTCGCGCGATACAGTGACACAAAATGTTACATCACTGTAACAGTACACATATCACCCCCACGCACATGCACGCATACACGCCTACACATGAAACTGGAAGGGTTTTGTTTCTTTTCCTTATCGAACTGAAATAGTTTGCAAAATTATCCGATACGAAATATATGTAGGAGTTGTTGAGGCGTGTAGGTATGCTTGGTACATATATACGTTTCAACAACTCATACATATATGAATAGTTAGCTAGGTTAGCTAAGATAGGTCGCGATTTTGCATGCAACAGGCAACAGCCAAGCCGAGGTGCGCCGTGCACCCTTAAGCTGGTTGCCAAAATAAAATCGGCTGAGTGCCTTAAGCGCTCGCCTTAGTAGTCTGGTGAAGATGTTAAAACCTTGCTGGGTCAATAGCGTAGTCAGTTCGAAAAAAAAAGCTTCTGTATAATGCTGTGCCCGGTCACGCGTTGCTGTGGCTCAGTTATTATATCATTACATATTGATAAGAATTCATGATTATTGTCTATAATATATAAGCCATACATACATCATTTAACAATAAATACGTCACTTAACGAATATTATTCACTTATTTTTTTAACATAGAGAGATATTTTTTATGACTTAAATATAAAGTTAGACATTGCTGTCTTTGCAATATTAGTATAGATTACTATAGATAAGAATGTAAATTTATCATATCCGTACTTTTTAGAATTTCGTGAAAAAAAATGTTGCGTCACAGAATAAGTATATTTCAATCATTTTTAGTAGTGTTTGTCTGTCTATCTGCCTGCCTGTTTGTTTAAAGACACATCACTCCTAAAGTACTGCGTTCACGATAAAATTCCACCATGAAAATTGAAAATCATAAAACATATCCACGAGTAATGTTTAGTCTTGGTTTTTTAAAATCTGTTCTCTTTATCAAAAGTTATTGTTAGTTTAATGACGACGCGATTTAGTACGAGAGAAAAATGAGTAAATGGAATTAATATACTCAGATGATTTTATTAGTGATTGTTTTTTTAAATTAAGTTTCACGTGGACGGAGCACAGCTATTATACCTATTATTTCCTTGGTATTCATATCTCTAATCTAAGTGACTGTTTTGCTAGAAAGTGGTACAAAGTTTTCTCGCATTAACTTATGGATTCTTAAGGTAAACTATGTATTTCTTTACAAAGGTATTCAAAATATAGCTAAATAATAACGGGTAAAACGTCCACACTTAAATTACGGACGAGAATAGAAACGGAATTAAATTTCGTTTTGGGGTCAACGCGCGGGACAAAGACAAATGAGTGTGGAATACCGGACCTCATCTTTATCAATTCAACAGCTTTAAACGTCACACTGAAATTTTCAGCGGGATTACAGAGTAAACCCATTTTCGTAATCCAGTAGAATTAAATACTTCAATTAGGTATATTTAAATTTTTCGTTCAGTTCGGTTTAAATAACAAAGTAATGATAGCCGAGTTGTATAACCTAAAAGAGTTTTCGTAGTTATGTTTGTATAAATATATAAACATTTTTTTTTGGTATTTAATAATCCAATTAAAATGCTGAGCGTAAAAGAGAGGAAAGAATTGCATAACGGGATGATATGTAAGGGATTCGTACCATGACTTGATTACGAATCTATGCCTCGACTGTGACTGGATCGCGAATTTCCATAGCTTGATCGCAAATCTGTACTATGGCTGAACTTTTGCCGAAATATTTGTTATGTAATACTTTTTATTTTTTAAGCTTTTTATCGCTACACTTATAGAGTTACGAACATGCGAGTAGTCAATGTCGCTTACATTGAGGAATAAAAAAAAACCTTTTTTATGTGAAACATCTATGGACGAGGGTAAACCTGATTGTTGGCGTGGTAGGACGTGGTGAAGCAAAACACAAACTTTGCACTATTAACGAAATACTTAAAAACATTTGCAACTCAATCTCTATAAACATTCAAATTGTTTTATTAGCCACTCGGTTCTACTAATGTTATGCGGCACATGCCGACGATCTAGCGCCCTTTGATAAATGCCGGCAAACACATCGCGCCTGCACCTAGTTGAATTTTTGTATTTTTTTAAAGAATCAAATATAAGGCTTATTCCTTATAAGAACATGATCTCTCAAGTCTTGTTTATAATGAAACGAATCATTTGGTGAAGAGTGTATCTTAGCTAGAGATGCAAAGTTTGTCGGTGGAATTAGGGTTCCTTTTACACAAAGGCCGTCATATGCTGCCCGTTATACTATCGGTATTACAACTTACAATTCAGGTGTTTTGTAGTATGTTGTTCACAGAATTATTTTTGGCATAGAAGCAAACGCTAAGTTAAAAATTCTCCTATCTAAATCTCTGAGCACATACTCATGTTTGTAGCTAATATCTATACGTACTAAAATTCAGTTATCACGATATAGCCACTTGTCTAGCCCATGAGGAATTAAACATTAATAAGACACTATGATACTTTTCAGCATAAACTCTATATTTCTAGTTACTCTATACTATACAAAAATTTTGGTATTACGACAAAGATACGCTTACGCAGCTAGCGCATCTACGCATGAGAAATGAAACTTTCATCAGATAGAGTGAGACTAAACATCTGAACCCAAACCTGATGTTTGTAGCTACTATGAATACTAAAGTTCAATTATCATGATACAGCTACTCATCTGATCCATAAAATGAAACGTTGATCTGACTCTATGAGACTAGACCACTGCTCGCGAAGTTGAGGTTTCTAGTGATTATCAGTACCAAAATTCTGTTATCATGATACAGCTACTTACTTGGTCTATGAGAAATTATACTCTTATCTGATACGACAAGACTCAATTTCAGAGCGCAAACTTCATGTCTATAGCTATTGTTAATATAAAAAAAATATATCACGAAATAGCTCTCATCTGGTCCTAAGATATGAAACATTTAGCTGACACTAAGCCTTTGAGTGCAAACTCAATGTTTCTAACTATTAGTACTATACTAAGATTATCATAAATACTGTTTTCACCAAACTTGAAAAAATTGAAACCTTGCTCCTACACTAGGAGACTAAACATTTAAGCACAACTTGATGTTTCTAGCTAATACCTAAACTATGATCCAGTTACCACAATACTACTCTTCATGAAAATTTTGATTAAGCCTTAAATTAAGCCTTGATCGGACACAAAGGGGCTAAATATTTGAACACAAATTCGATGTTTCTCTCTATTACGTATATATATATTTACGTTTAGTTATACTGTTTTTGAGTGAGTATGACCTTGAGAAACTATAATTTATTTTGGTACCATTACATCAAATAGAACAAAAAGTAGAACATAAATAATAAGTAAATATTGTAATATTTTTATAAAAGTATCAAAGTCGTTTATAGTGCGGTATTACTGCCGCGCTTATCAGTTTTCATGCCTGTGTGAGTGAGCTATACGCGTCTAGTAGAACTCGAAGCCGAAATTGTACTTCTAAAATTTGATAGCGCATCCTTAATAAAAATGAATATTTATGTAATAATATAAAAATAATCTATACTACTATTATAAAGAGGTAAAGTTTGTGACATTGTGACGTTGTAGGGGGTAATCTCAGAAACTACAGATCCGATTTCAAAAAATCTTTCTGTTATATAGTTCATTTATAGAGGTTGGTTATAGGCTATATATCATCACGCTAAGACCAATAGGAGCGGAGCACCAATGAAGAATGTTTAAAAATCGAGGTTTTTTCCTCTTAGGCTGCCACTGCGTGTTAGCGTTAGTCCAAAGTATTTATTCCACGCGAACGAAGTCACGGGCAGAAGCTAGTAAAAAATAAAACTAAAACAGGTCGGAGAAATGTTGACTAAACTGTATCTTGCCGATATAATCAAGTACAACTAGTTTGTTTTTCGAGAACATAAATTCATACGCACACAAAGATATACTATAAAATGTGCCTTTTATTCCTGATTTCGAATATGCGATGAGTTCCTTTTTCTTTGGACAGCAGTAGAACGTAATTGTAAAATAAATCATTTTCTATTTCTATCTATACATTTACAATACTTTTCGCCTCAACATATTGCCGTGTCAAAATAAAAAATATAACCTTTTTTAACTACATTTTTTCTCATTAGTTGCTGGTATACCACACCAAACGCGGTCAAGAGCTTTAAACTAATAAGAAAACGCTTCTTGAAACTCCCACACGACGCGGTTTCAAGCACTCAAGACTAGTTTCGTGGAAATTTTCCAATCCTTCTCTTAACATTTTACCAACAACTTTTCCAATTACATTTAACCCATAGGGCATAGACACATTCTGTGAATTGATGTTTTAACTTACGCGATTCCTCTACTCGTTTTATTTAAACCGAAACATTATACTGTTACCAATTTAGGTAATTGATAGAGTTTTTTTAATAAATGTATATTTATTTTGAAATATGATGGCAATTCATCGCGCACTAATAGCATTCCTTTTTTAAACCAAGAATGCATATTCGCTTCTCGTAAAAAACAGAATCCTGTGCGAGGAACATTAGTTGCAACATTGCATACTCAAATCAAATGAAATTAAACAATACTTTATTTAATTTACGCCCTGAGAAGGCCCTTATGAACGTCTTAACTATCAACGGTTCGGAAAATAACCCAGTCATCGAGAAGAACCGGCAAGAAACTCAATTTTATCTATGTTTTCATAAATAAACATCACATAAAGTCCCAAGGTGTACTGAGCACTAACATTCTTAAAAAAATCAAGAATGGACTCAGTATTTAAACATTCAGTTTAAGTACACTTCTCTTTATAATAAATCAACATATTGTATCTTTATAAAATCGTGTACTATATTAAAGAAAAGAGCTACTTGTCACAAAACCGCTCTGGTAAACTCTAACAAGAGGGCCACCATCTAGAAAGGACATTGAAATAATCGCAAGATATAATAGCATTACCACCTACTCGACAATGGCAATATAAAGTGCTAGAAGATTGGTTACGAAAATTAAAACAAAAAAAAAAATGCAGAAGAGGCGGTAAATTGTTTTGTCAAATAATAGTTTTGATAAATAATGTGTAGACATACTTTACTAAAATGATGACGATTTCCATGCATTTGCAATTAAAAAAAAAGGATAATTACATCATTTGGTTGCGTCCCATATGTGTCGAGATATTGTATCTTCCAACATGTACCTCGCTTAAATTGGAAATCAATACAGAACCGTTGTCACGCCTGCAAAATTCGTTAAGCAAAATTTTCCCAATTTAGGAGTAGTGAAAAATGTTAAAATTATAGAATTGTACCACCAAATCTCGAGTACGGATCCTAATAAGTCAATCAAGTTGTGGATTATTATTTGTATACGTGATCGGTAGTGGGAAATTATGCCTCTCTGTGTATCCACTAAAAACCAAAGTAACCGGATCGAGTTTCTTGCGAGTTTTCTCGATGACTGGGTTTTTTTCGTCCGAAACGTTGCTAGACGTTTATAAACGCCTTTTATGGGCCTAAATTGAATAAAGTATTTTTGATTTTTATTGAGGCATGACTATAAATTTATATACTAAACACATTCCAAAAGATAATATTTATAATACCATTCGCATGTCACGTAAAAGTACGTGCGATAGATAGACAATGGCGCCCTTGGTAATCACTATACGTGGAATACTGCTTCCAAGCCCTTAAAAAGACAATGTTATATAGTAAATTAATAGGGTGTAACTAAATTTAAAAAGGATTCTATTTTTATTTTGTTAATACCTTTCTTTATTTTTAAACCGATTTGGATTTTTTTTTTTATAGTAAAGAGGATATTTTTGAGTAAGTCAGATTTTAATTTAATTACAATTTTATTTTAATTTAATTACAAGGAAGTTATCAATATTGAATATCAAAGGTATAGTGATTAAAATATCTGTAGGTTTTGTGGCAATCCTAGACTTTGTAGGTAGGTACCTAAATATGATCAAAGTTGTTCTACTGCATTATTTTAGAGTAGATTGTTTTGAGGTTAGTATATTTTGCGTTAGTTTTAATGCTTTTTAGGGTAACTACTACGCTTAAATTTATTTCCAAGTGACTATTGGTGTATTCCGTTAGCTGTAATTGGTAGGGAGTACGTTTTTTTTGTTTAATTTAATGGCACAACTTCAGCTACTTGGACACAATATTATGGTTCAATGTTGAGTACATAATATGAAAAAGTATGTTTTATCCATAAACAAGACATTTTTAATAGCTATCGAACACTGCAAGATAATTTAAGTGAATTCACGTAGTTGCAATTGATAACTGGACAACAAAATAAAAAAGCAGGGTGTCGTAAAGACACACGATAGAAATGAAACTTTTGTATTACAGGGAAACATTTTAATTAAAAAAAATACAACGTGACAAGGTGTTACTTATAGGATCATCCGGGTATCCAAGTACTGACCACGCCCAACGTTGCTTAACTTCGGTAATCGGACGAGAATTGGTATTTTCAACACTCTGCCCGATACAGTGTTTAGTCCCACCACTTTTTGTCACACAAAAAGGTTGCTGATTAGAAATTCAACATTTCACTTTAAAAATCTGTGTAAAGGTGCTCAAGACTAGACCAGTTTCGATGGTAGTCCAGTGGAGTGAGGTGCGCACCGCCTGGCAGGACAGTGACTTCATCACGGAGTGTCTGTGTTGGCACAACGTGTACCGGCAGAGGCATGCAGCACCCCAGCTGTACATGGCTCCGGAGGTAGGTAAAAAAAATATATTAAATGAATTACTACTACATTAAACTTAATACATCAATTATACTGATACTATTGTGTATAACGAGAAAAAAATCTACTAATAGATATTTAGATGTTAGACTATATATTTCAATTCAATAAACAATATTTACAATATTCAGTATAGAATGCTTTAATTTAATAAATACGAATGATAAATAAATATATTAATAAATAATGTTTGTATTTTCCTCTATTCTTTAATATACCGAAAATAAATAATTTAGTCGTTGCATTTCAAAATAAGCTAAATCCAATTTTAGCCGTTCCTATATCTTACGTTATCTTTCAAGAGCTTCAGAATTTGTATATATAGTCTAATACCAGCTGACTCGTGCTCACTTTGTTAGGCGGCGATAGGCACTATCAAACTAATTTTAAAAAATTAGTACAGAAGTATATAGATGAAGATCATAAGATAAAATTAAAAACCTATAAACGGCAAAGTTTCAACTTCATTCTCGTTGTATAAAAACATGTTATATGAAAGATTGAAATTCGATTTAGTATATTTTGAAATGTAACCACTCAATTATTGTTTTTACAGTTATGTGACTACGCACAAGCTTGGGCTAATCATCTCGCTCACACAAACAAGTTTCACTACAGGAACGACAGGGACGTCGGACAAAATCTTTACCAGAGGCCCGTAAGCGCTTTACAGCCTGATGTCACAGGTCAATCTGCAAAAAATTATATTAATGTCAATTATGAAGATCGTTTAATTTTTCACTTTTTAACCGACTTCGAAAAAGGAGGAGGTTATATGTTCGGGTGTATGTCTTTTTTTTTTTTTTTATGTATGTTAATCGATATTTCCGTCAATTGTGAACCGATTTTAATGATTCTTTTTTTGTTTGATTCGGCTATACTCCAAGGTGGTCCCATATAAATTTGAATAAAATATTCAACCCCTAAGAGGGTTAAATATCGTTTATTTGATTTTCACCCAGTTCGTGTCTACGTATTTTCGTGTACTTAAAACCGATTTCAACAATTTTATTTGAAATTTGATAACTGGGAACGGTGTTTATGAAATAAAAAAAAAATCCAACCATAAGGGTTGAAAATAAAGCTTATATGAATAAATGAACTTCCCCATAAGCTAAATTTAATGAAAACTTGGAATAAACTCTTGTAGTGATAAGAATATCATTTAATCAATCCTGATTTGATCATGAAAATTAAGAAATCGGAATGGAACTCCTCAACGGCTTACAGCAGCTATCTTGTGTTTGGGTACATATGACTCGTTTGATGAGGACTTACATGTGGGATTATGACTGTTGAGACAATTCCCGTGAAACGGACATTAGGCAAGATGAGGTTCTGAAATTCGTTCACAAACAACCTAATTTGAACAGTTGGATCTAGTACGGTGTTTGTTTGTCAAGTTAGGAACTTATTTTATAATTAATTAGAACCATATAAATATATTTATATACACTAAAAATAGAAAAATAAAAATTTTTACAAAAAAAATTGAACCGACTTCGATATGAAAAACTTATAAAGCACTGAAAAGTGAAAAATAAATATATCATTAAATTAATCAAATTAAATAAAATATATGAATTTTTGCTCTACCTAGAGATATACTGGAAGTCGGTGCCAACCGAAAATCATATCTACATAGGTACGAAGTCCACTCTATACATGTATATGTATAATGTAATATACTTTTCTACAGGACAAATTTGAAATTTCGGTTTTTTTCGATTTTCGAATTTCGATTATTTTGACATGATTAATATGTTAACTGTGGGTGGCCTTATAATTTTTAAGAGTGAAAGTTTTTGCGTAGAAAATAAGATAGATTTTATATTCGCTGAATGATGGTAACCGATTTTTTTTTTTTCGAAATTATTACGCTATTGACCCAGCAAGGTCTTAACAGTTTCACCGTACTACTAAGGCGAGCGCTTAAGGCACTCAGCCGATTTTATTTTGGCAACCAGCTCAAGAGTGCACGGCACACCTCGGCTTGGCTGTTGCCTGTTGCATGTAAAATCGCGACCTATCTTAGCTAACCTAGCTAACTATTCATATATGTATGAGTTGTTGACACGTATATGTGTACCAAGCATACACGCCTCAACAACTCCTCCATATATTTACTATCGGAAAATTGAGAGTTTTTCAGTTCGATAAGGATAAAAAAGTAAACCCTTCCACTTTCATGTGTAAGCGTGTAGGGTGCACGTGTGTGGGGGTGATCGTGTAGTGTTGTAGCGGTGATGTATATTTGTGTGTCACGGTTTCGCGCAAGCAACGCCTCAAGGGCTCCCTACCGAGGGATCGAACCTAGGCTTGAGTCGCTGCCGTGGGAGGCCTAATCGGGTGTGCGGGAGCGAAATTAACCCCCAGAAAAAAATTGTCGGGATCCGAACCATCGCCCCATCGATCGTTCGGCGTTCGATTAGCATGAAGTCAACCAGATTACCACTAGGCTACGGCCACATTTGGTAACCGATATAGTTTTAGAACCGCCCTTGTTCTAAGTGTGACCGGTACAAAAAAACAATTTGTAAACATTCGAAATAAGTGTTCTAAAATACAGATAAAAAGAGAGAGAAATATATTTTTCATAAGCAATTATTAAATCCTACATTCTCAAAAATATAGATTTTTTTATTTTAGGTAACAATATTTTGATTAGGAACTTTTCTTTATTTCATTCTTAGTAACTATTGCTGGATTAAGGATGAAAGTAACGGTATTATCACACAGGAAGATTGTACATTTCTTTAATATGTATGTATTCTTGTGTCAAATCTTGCGTAATCTTAGAAGGTCTTAATATCAAAGTTTTTTTGCTTTAATTTGTATTCTACTGGTGTTAATGATATCAACCCAGAATCTGAAATATGGATTACTAGATTATTAAATATTGAATTTTCTTTCGTTATCGAAGTATCTTCTACGAATTGGTGGTATCATTTCGCTAGGAATATAATTTCTGTTTAGTTATAAATAGTAACCTTATATCTCATAATACCTTTATGCCAAATTGGACTGTGATTGGTCCAGAGGTTTACTCATGAAAATCTTACAAAGAGACTGACAGACGTATGTGCATATTTATAATATTACTATGATGTACATTGATGTTTCTTAAAAATTGAGGTTTATAGAAGTAATATTATTATATTTTTGCTAAAAAATACATAACGTTAATCTATTTATTCCAGGTCAAGAAGTATCTTCATATTGGTATGCGGCAGTTAAACAATACAACTTCTTCAAAGAGCCTGACGTACTTCACGCCAATGTTAATGCAGGTACACTCATAATTTTAGGCATATTTTCCAATATTACAGATATATCTTATCATGCATAAATTGGTTGCAATACTTTATGAGGCGTTTGAAGGCAATCCTTAAAAGTAGGTATTTAATGCGACCATAATATAAAAATTTTACCTGAAAATAAAATTTGTATTATGTTTCC
>JACEII010000816.1:0-13606 GCA_014332785.1 Antheraea mylitta
TCCTTCTTTCACAACCTTTTCTGAAATTCGTATTTATTGACGGCTGTCAAAATGTCTTTTTTATTTATATGTTGTGTAAAATTCGAGTAGTAGTGTGAGTAGTGCATATTTTAATTTAATTTAATGTATTTCTAATGCATTTTATATAAATTAAACAGCTTTCTGCACTTCTCCGCCCTATAAACTCTATGCCAAATTTCAAGTTCACCCGTTGACGGGAATTAGGTTAAAAAGGCTACAAATTTTTTGCTTCGCGTATTAATATATAGATGTTCTTTAAAACAATTGTAAGTACAACACGTATGCCTCTTAAAATAACATGTAACGTATACATTAGATATGTAAATACTGATTGTGTATTAAGTGAGGTTTATCATCAGCAACATATCTGGAACCTTAACCTTTTTTTTTCGAAATGACTACGCTATTGACCCAGCAAGGTCTTAACAGCTTCACCGGACTACTAAGACGAGCGCTTAAGGCACTCAGCCGATTTTATTTTCGCAACTAGCTCAAAGGTGTGCGGCACACCCCGGCTTGGCTGTTGCCTGTTACATGCAAAATCGCGACCTATCTTAGCTAACCTAGCTAAATATTCATATATGTATGAGTTGTTGAACTGTATATGTGTACCATGCATACACGCCTCAACAACTCCTCCATATATTTACTATCGGAAAATTGAGAGTTTTTCAGTTCGATACGGGAAAAAAAAGTAAACACTTCCATTTTCATGTGTAAGCGTGTAGGCGTGCACGTGTGTGGGGTTGATCGTGTAGTGTTGTAGCAGTGATATATACTTGTGTGTCACTGTATCGCGCAAGCTACGCACTCAAGGGCTCCCTACCGAGGGATCGAACCTAGGCTTGAGCCGCTGCCGCGGGAGGCCTAATCGGGTGAACCTTAACCCACCATATAACTATCTCAGTGCTTACTTACACTGTATTACGCACTAATGAAACAATAACTCAAAATATTATTACAATAATCTATATTTGATATACATTGCTATAATAATTAAGATTTTGTGACTATACAAAACATAAACCCTCGTCTGTTCTGCAAACAATTTTATTATGGAACTCTTTTCGAATACGTATATGGTTTAAGATCTCATTAGGAAGACCTCTTCTTCAAAGTTACTAATAATTGTAATGTTGAATTGCAAACCATAAGCTGATAAATTATTTCTCGAATTAAAAATAAAGAATGATTTGAAATCTTGCTAATGCAGACCAAGTCGCGAGTAACAGCTAGTCTAAAATAGAATAACCTCAATTACTTTTTATAAAGTTCGTAATCTACCAGTGAAAGTCCCGTGAAAATAGGTCTAACCGTTGTGGGGATAGTACTGCAGGTGAAGGCATGGTTAACAGCTAGTATAAACTAAAATTGCTTGGATTACTTTTTATAAGATTAGCTATTTGCCAATGAAAGTTTTGTAAAGATCGGTATAACTGTTTCGGATATAGTGCTGCGGGCGAAGCCACGATTAACTGCTAGTCAAAATTAAAATAGATTTATTTACTTTTTATAATGTCTGCTATCTAAAATGAATATCTAAAGTTTTATGAAAATCGGTCCAACCGTTTTGGAGATAGCATTGCAGACGAAGCCGCGGTTAGCAGCTAGTCTAATTTAAAGTAGCCTCAGTTACCCGCTGTAATTTCAGCTATCTGTCAATAAAATTTATGAAATCCGTCCAGATGTTTCGGAGATTACCCAGAGCAAACAGACAGACAGACCGAGAAAAATTTTAAAAATTGCATTTTTGTTTTCAGAATCGTGTATACTTTCATCAGTTTTTTTTTTTTTATTTTGATATTACATAGAGACAGACAGACACTTCATTTTTATTATATGTATATAATATATATATATTATTCATTCTTTTGTTTATCTCTGTATAAAGGTGATAACAATTATAATCTATGAATAGCTATTGTAATTAAAATGAAATGAATTTGATATGTTATTTATATGTTGTTGTTGTGCGCTCCTTTTATTTTTTATTAAATAAAGCAATAATATCTATATCAGAAATATTCATTATAAATATACACCATATATCTAAGTCTTATATCTCAGCCTAAAAGTATGTTTTTATATTTTATATACAGGTTTCATACCTAATTTACAAATTCTTAGAAAAACAAATAGATAAATCAAAATGGCAATTTTATAAAGGTACTTTTGTTATAGCATGTTAATTTATCGAATTAGCCAAAAGTTAATATGAAATAAAAACTTTTAAATGTATACAGCATCTTCTATGTTTTCAATAAGAACTTGCGTCGATTAACAGGGGTCAATTTTTTGCCTCGTCGCCCCTCATGATCAGTTTTCTTTTATGTCGAACCCCGGGAAACCAATGTCAACCTCTTTGGGAATCTCTGGGAAAGGGTATAATGGTTGTGATAGATTTAGAAATAAGAAAATTAAGAATAGAAAACATTTTAATATTGGAATGTGATTTAAAACGTGCTTAAAAAAATATATATAATTATTGTTTTCGTTGTTGCTCGAACGCTTTGGAATATTCAAGGCCTTGCTGAATGTTTCCTGGGAGCGGTCGTTTCTTGCCTTCCTGCGAATTAAAACTTTACATGCTGATTTTTTATATTCTCAAAGTTTTTAAAGTTAATATGTCTATAAGCGAGTTGAGCGGCATCTTTGTTAGGAGATAAACTTATAATTTCACGTCATGATATGCTACGTAAGCGTGACCGGCCGTATTACGCATTCACGGCTTGCGTCAAACTAGCGACGCCACAGTATAAATATGAGACACAGTACGGAAACTACGAATAAACGCTCGAAAACGGCATACTCACACAAAGGCACGCATTGACGAGAGGTTTTGGAAGGAATTCTATGGACAGCACCGCGAAGTCGGCTTAGGGGTCGTGTCGATGCGCATGTTTGTGTGGGCAAGCTGTTTTCGAGCGTTTCTAGATAGTTTCTATACTGTCTGTTATGTGTACTGTGGCGACACTTAGTATAGGGGCTTGTGTAGATATAATATTAATATTTTGCAGCTCATCATACCGTTAATTGATAAGTAGACTTTATAAAAATGTAAATAATTATGTCGTGGAGGACTAATGGTTTGACCGATGAAATATTATTTCGATGTTCGAAGGTTCGAACCACGGCATGTACCAACGTATTTTACGGAATTCGCGTACATTTGCTAAATTAAATTAGTAACACCATCGGCTGACGGTGAAGGAAAACATGGCGAGGAAACCTGAACCTGAGAAATGTTCTTGTGGGAAGTATATAGAACTGTGGGTTTCTCTGAGTTTGAGATATGTCGTGGGCTGGTGTGGTGATTACGCCACTACCTTCCTTTAGAAAGAGGCCTATGGCCCTGCAGTGGGTCTCTTACAGGGTGATGATGATGATTATATAATTATTGCTCCGAGTGCGAATTGATAGGAAAACCACACTAATGTTAATAATTTTAATAGATTAATTAGGTTTTTGAAAAATTATTTTTTTCATGATAAATGGAAAGGTCATATATAAGTTTCATAACAAAACGTTTTTTTTTTCGCAACAATTCAAAAGTTATTTCAAAATAAAAATTAATTTTTGAATTCAATACCGAAGATACGCCGACAGCTCCCGAACAAACCCGAGCGCGTGTGATGTTATAATTTTAGTTTTCACTCAATGCAGTTAATATAGGAATGATAAGTACAGTGTTTTGATCTATTTAATTTTGTTGTCATTGTTAAATATTCAAATTTATATTGAAAATGTCGAACCTCAAAAGTTATTATTCTTATTTTGTACTATTATGTATGATTTTTTTTATGTTATAGGAGGCAAATTAACATGCGGGTCACCTGGTTAAGTGATCAACGTCGTCCATAGATACCAGCAACACCAGGGGAGTTGCAAGTGCGTTAGATAAACACTTAAATTTCGATTCACACACAGATAGAGTGTGAAACAAAGCCGCTATGGTCTTGGGTCGTCTCTATCATTTGCTTTCTCATAAGAGTAAAATGTCCCCCAGACATAAACTCACTTTATATAAAACTTGCATCCGTCCGATTATGACGTACAGTTGTTCGGTCTTTGCACATGCGCAAAATTGTATTCAAAAGTTACAGGTTCTCCAGAATCGAGCCCTACGTAAAATAACCGGTGCCCCATGGTACGTCCGGAATAAGGATCTCCACAGGGACTTGGAGATGCCTTCTGTCTGGGCGTATATAAAATCACTCACACGTAGTTATTTCGAAAAAGCCGCGAATCATCCCAGCCCTTTAGTGGTATCCTCCACGAACTATGAACCCGTAACCAACGCTGCGCAGTATAGAAGACGACCGCGACACATTCTTACCGACCCTCCTGATTCAGTCACGTCAGCGAAGGATCAGTAGCAGCCTGTCTCTTCAAACAAAGCGTGTTCACGTCCACGCCCGCATAATCACTATCACGCTACCGTAGTCTGGGGGTAAATTTCGCTGCCGCACACCAGATTAGGCCCCGCTCGGCAACGGCTCAAGCCTAGGTCCGTTCCCTCGGCGGGGAGCACTTGAGTACGCTGCTCACGTGATACAGTGACACAAAACTTTACATCACTACTACTACATTACACACATCACCTATACACTCGTGCATGCCTACACGCTTACATGCTGTTTTTCTTTTTCAGAGAAATAAACACACAACAAAGAGTTCTACCCTTATTTTTCCCTATCCTATCCTATATAGTTTGGAGAAATTTTTCCGACACAAAATACATATAGGAGTTGTTGAGGCACGCATGCTTGGTACACATGCATGTTTCAATAACTTATATACGTATATCTAGATAGCTTAGCTTAGGTTAGATCAGATAGGTTGCGATTTTTGCCCAAAACAGGCAACAGCCCAAGCCGAGGTGTACCGTGCACCCTTGAGTTGGTCGCCCAAACATCCCAAGTCGGTTGAGTGCCTTCAGCGCTCGACTCAATAGTTCGGTGAACCTGTAAAGACCTTACCAGGTCAACAGCGTATACAATTCGAAAAAAAAAATGCGTCGATAACACACGCTGCCACAATTATCGCTATCTTTATCGTGCAGCCAGTACTGCACTAAACTATAGCTATAGCTATATTCTATACACATTATTTTTATAGGAATAAATCGGTCTAAATGTTGAGTAATAACTGAATTAGTGTGGAAGATAAAATTTGTACTTTTAATATCTAAATATAGTAATAATAAAATTACTGCTATTCTAACATGGGGTAAGATTACTTTTATTTTTATTTCCAAAAAATAGCATCAAGCACATTATTGTCAATACTAAAAATGTCTTTCAATAATAATTCCATTTTAATAACGTTTCTAAGTTAGTGGAAAAAAACGTCCTAAAATTATTTAAAAATCAATATTTTTTTCTGTGAAGGTACGATATGCACAAATAAACGCAACTTTTACCGGCAGCCAGGTGGCCCGTTGTTAGGATGAATATAATGTATAAAACTGGCTTGATTGATTCTTTTCGGTATGGCCTCTGTCTATATAGGTAATTTCGCCAATATCAAGTGTGACAAATACACGTTATGTATTTAATGCCAAATATTCAGTATAACAACGTAGAATAATCTACAATAGAAACATATCAACATAGATAAATTATCAAGAAGTGATAGGCACTATGTTGTGAATGGTACAGAGATTATTTATAAAAATGTATTAGAAATATATTTAAAATACGTTTTCGAAACAGTTTATAACTCTTAGACAATAGTTTCAAGCAAGTGACAGTTGACGACGCATCGGCACGATGTTTGACGCTTCGATACGGTGTTCATATATTTTTCTTTAATATAATGGAGTATAAAAAGGTTTTAATACAAGTTGAAGATGGTTATGATAAAGTAAGCGGTAGAGATGTTTATTTAGTTTTATGTAGGTTAGTTTTTATCTTAATTGCACCTGGTAGATGATTTTTTTTCTCGACTTGACTACGCTATTGACAGAGCAAGGTCTTAACAGCTTCACCGGACTACAAACAACGGAGTGGTAGATGATGCTACGAACGGGTACTAGGCTTATTTAAAATAAAAATTACATGTAATCTGGGTACATGTTTCAGTGAATCCGTGGATAGTTTGGATTTTTGAAAAAGGGTGGTTATGGCTGCAATTGGATACCAGTTTTATTCATTTTTTTTTCGCGTTTAAAAATACAATGGAAACCAGTGATAACCAATTTGGTGCAGACAAAGTTGCACGGGTCAGCTAGTATTGGAATAAAGATAAGAATGTGCATGAAACTTATTTAAGTTGATAATTATTAATACTGTATACGTCTAAATATCTTTAAAATTGTATGGCACCTTTTTTAGAACTTATAATGAGTATATTAGGCAATCCTTAAAATAATTAATTGATTAATATTGCTCTCACAGACTTTTTTGTAGATCTATATTGTCTCTGTTGTTTCATTATTTACACCTGGCTAAAAACAAAATGTAACATGTCATTGTCATTATATTAAGCCGTCAATACATCTGCAATCGACGTCACTTTCCTTTATTTCAACCTATACATACAAAAGTAACCCTTATTACATTTACCCAACATACATTGTTATATCTGAAAATGATTGGGCAGCATTTTGATTAAAACTCCCCGGCGTGGCGGTTTGTCTTTTTCCGACTAGTTCAACTATTATCGATATATTTCAACCAATTTACAAAAAAAACCTTGACAAATTATATACTAAAACGTTCCTCATGAATTACTTTATCCACTGGCGAAAATAGCATGAAGATCCGTTCAGTAGTTTTTGAGTTTATCGCGAATAGACAGACAGACGCAGTAGGGTACTTTCTTTTATACTATGTAATAATAATAATGATTATGATATAGAAGATTACTATTCTTCTCTCGTACTTACCTGGAGCCGTTATGCAAATTAAAATAACTTTTGATAAAGTGAACCGATTTTAATAAAACAAAAAAGTTACTCTCGACGACGATTTATGATTTTCTTGTTCTCGAGAGTAATTGAATCTTTATTTCATTAAAATTAGTCCATTCTATTAAAACTTATTGTAATTTGAGTAACAGCTCAAGTTATGTCCGAGAGAAGATAATCTATAGTATACTAATATGATAAAACTGTTTGGTTCAACGCGATAATCTTAGGAACTGCTGATCTGATTTGAAAAATTCTTTTAGTGCCAAATAACTCATATATCGAGAATGGCTATATGCTATGTATCATCACGCTAAAGCCGATAGGAGCGGAACACCAATGAAGAATGTTTTAAAATTGGGATTTTTTTGCCTCTTGAGAGCTTCCGCTTCGTGTTAGCGTTAGCCCAAAGTAACTATTCGACGCGAACGAAGTCTCGGGCCAGAGTCTAGTGTATAATATATACATATAATAACTGTTTACAAATATTTAAATTTACTATGGGCTATATATTGATAATACGAAACGTAAATCTCTCTCTTTCCATCTTTACTAAATTATATCCCCGTCTCAACTTCCGTTCGCCTCGCCCGATCATACTTTTTCGTAACGCTCTCGTCACGCATTCATCAGCTTACTACCCAAGTCAAGCGTGCATAAAGAAGTTTTACTTCAATAACACCCTAAATTGTATTATGACTGCTACATTTGAGAGTCAGTTGAGCTTAATTTAACGTGTTCTCTTAGGCCACTTCATTACTTTAGGATAGTTACCTGATCCCGGAACATATCATCGTTAGCAGCGTATCTTATAGCAATGGGTAATTCTTCTGGATCTGTAAATGATATGGCATCCGTGGGCTTTTTCTGTAAATAAAAAAATTACTTATCCTCTTTGGATTCCTAAATGCCATTATGGTTCGTTTTTAGCGCTACAGCAGCCTTTCAATTTGATACAAGATTGGTTTGAACTCGCTGACCGTTTTACACTGTGTCCAATTATTTCCTACACTAGTTACGAGGGCTATGTTTGTGACATTGAGAAATATGCATGTTTTCTTGACCCGAGAAGCGGATTTTTAATTTGTTGCTAGTTTTTTTTACTTAGAGAGGTTGGTTTTTTATTTCTTGATACATTCTTAGGCTTCTTGGATTGATTTATGAAGCTTCTAGAAGTCTGGAGCGCATCAAACATTGCACTTTAAAGGTAATTATTACAATCATCATCTTGTAAAGAACCCATTACAGGGCCATAGGACTCTCCCGGAAGGAAAGCATGGGTAAAATAAAAAAAATTAGTAAATGTATCCGTATTCCTCAAAATTCGTTGGTTCATGTCGGAATTCGAACCAGTGGACATCGGAATGACATTCCACTGGTCACACCACTTGGCCATCACATCTTAGGGTAATGAAGGTTTGCAGAAGCTAGTGGCGTCTTTCTGACACGCAACTTCAGAATCACAAGCATGAATACGAGACTTAGTGCGAGATAAAATAATATGGGAAGAATATAGAAATTAAGGGTGCGGTGTCCGCCTCCTTCCACAACCGTAGTCAGGTCTGGGAAGATGGGTAGAGATCTTTGATAAGGGGAAGTTGGTAGAGCCACACTGAAGCCACTGGTTTCAGAATGAATGGGTCGGCTCGCTCGGGGTAGTACCACCCTCTCACAGAAAACCGACGTGAAGTGACAGTGTTTACATTATTGCATTTCGTTCATTTAGTGAGATTGCTGGAGACTCACCTCCCTTCCCCTCTTTTCTCCCCCTCCCTCTTTCTCCATTCCCACATCCCACAAACACAGTCTCGGAACACACTTGCGACTCTTTGGTGTTGCTAGTGTCTATGGACGCCGGTGATCACTTAACATCAAGGGGCCTGCCGGTTTATTTGCCTCCTATGATAAAAAAGGTCCCAGGATGGCCGGTGTGTACCCGATGGTCTCCTAACAAGGTCGAGGGCTGACGATGGTAAACGCCGAGTTGACCACCGGGGGCATCAAGTGATCCCATACCGTTCCACTAAAGCAGCCGATGTAGACCGTGGCGTTTTAGTTAGTAAGAATCCGAGAAGATCCGGTGTGCGGGAGCGAAATTTACCCCCAGACCACGGCGGCGTGATTTGTGGTTACGTGGATGTGGGATTGCAATGGCTCAGAAACGTAAAAGGTTTTCTTTATAAGTCGCACAAAAGCGAAACATTATTATGTTGACAAAAGTCCTAGGAAGAAAAAATTAGACATAGCTAATAAGTTCGGGATTCACTACAATTTTAAAAGTTTCTGAAAGAAAGTAATTTGTCTGTGAACAGTAGAAAATTAATAGGATGTGAGTACAAAGACGTAGAGGAATGTGTGTTGAAGTGACGAGGTTGCACTGTAGTTAGTAAAAAATGGTTAGATCTCCGCGATTTTATCATGTAAATGTCGAATGTGCTCGTAGTCGCTCGACATTTGTGCAAAAGTCCCCTGAGGTTATCAGACATTGCGGTTCTCTTTAGCTATCTTAGTAATAATTTAGAATTGATTCCAATACTAGCTGTACCCGCGATTTCGTCTGCTTGAAAAAAATTTGCGGATCACAATTATAATGCTCTCCATAAGAAAACACTTCAGAATCATTCGTTTGTTCATACATTTGCGGTGCAATAGATCTCTTGTTATGTGTGAAAAGTTTTTCGTTTTAAATCTAAAAGTATTCCGATAACTGTTCGAGAGAGATCATTTTATAGTTTTTAATTGATATTACTAACAATATTAAAGTATATAAATAAACAATTACTCACCATTTTGTGGTAAAGCGTTAGATACTGAATATGCAAAGAGACTGATCAGTGAGGCGTCATACGTGTGTTTAAATGAAGATTCAACGCCGCAAAGTGTTCAAGGCCACGGCTAATTAATATATTAAAAAGTTCGCAACATCTTATCTTTGCCGTACGGTGAAGCTGTGGAACAATCTCCCGGCTAGTGTGTTCCCTCCTTCCTATAATATGGAGTCCTTCAAGCGTAACTTGAATAGGCATCTACGCAGGCCGGCATAACAACGGCGACCGACGAAGGATGACGTATCTCTCGGCAGTCGCCGTTGTTTTTGGATTGCCCTTTGATTACCATCAGGCGTAGTGCAGTCACTTTGCCGAGCTACTATAAAATATATATATATATATATATATATAGATAACTTTTAAATGAAAGCAATGAAGGTTGAGTAGTAAGCATGGTTCGAAATGGCGATGATGGGATAGGTTTCAATCTTTTTCAAATTGTCGGAGCTTTCAAAGAAGAAAGACATCGTCATGAGACTATTTAGCATGATGGTAAGGTTTTCTCAATGCCCGTTTGACTTGTTACCACTTTCAAGTTAAATATCTGTCGCCAAACATCTACCTGATGAATGTTTAAAGGGTCACATCCTTCAATCTTGTGGTAGTTCATGGTCACATCTAAAATATAAAATAATAATATCAAAACAAACAATAATAAACTACAAAGAGACCATTAGTTTAAGTTTGTTCTAAAACTTTAAAAAGTACGGAAACGATACTTTTAAACGTAGAGAAATTAAGCATAAGTCCTGCTGACAGAAGTAAAAACTCAAAACACCGAAATTACTGTGAATTGTAGTAGAAATTATTTAAGTTTCATAATTCGTGTATTGAAATTATAAACATTAACTTGGTTTTCATATATATTGGCACTACGAGCAATTATTATATGCATTTTTATTAAGTTTATTGATCACTCAAACGATATGATGGGCTGTAAGATCTCAATACAAAATTCATTATTAGATGGACACAACCATATTCCACGTGTTTGATGCAAGCCGCGCAAGTGCAATACGCTCGGTCACGATTTACTAGAATATGTCATGTCATGACGTGAGTCATAACTTTATCTCCTGTCAAAAATACTGCTTAATGCGCCTAAAAGATGTTTTCACTTCAAAAATCGTTCTTGTAACCTTGTCGCTAAAGAAAAAGAAAATGGAAAGAGAGGGGAAGGTTGGCCTAGGACTAGAAATAAGAATATCATGAATATGGAATGGTATTCTATATAGATGTACAAAGGATTTGTTCGATAGTTAGCCTGGCAGATGTGAAACATCGAAGCTGTTGTGTATAAGTTATATGCATAAAAGAATAGATTACGACAGTAATCAACAACGGCATAATGAAAAGATAAAGCATTACAAATTTGTTCCAATAATGACTGTTTATATATTTTTATTACATAAATATTCATTTTTATTAAACACAAAATACAAAAATTCAACTAGTTGCAAACGTGTTTGGCGGCATTTATTAAAGGGCGCTAGGTTGTCGGCACGTGCCGCGTAACACTGGTCTACCGAACGAGTGGCTGACAAGACAATTTGAATCTTATATACATACAGACAGGGTTGCAAATGTTTTTGAGTATTTCGTTAATAGTGCAAAGTTCGTGTTTTACGTCGCCACGTCTCACCACGCCAAAAACCAGGTTTATCCGCGCCTATAGATGTTTCACATCATAAATTAAGTATATATATTATTTATTTACATGTAGATTATGTGAATGTTTAATGAATTTAGTGATTTTTGATTCTTTTTATGTTTTACTAGCTGACCCGTGCAACTTCGTTTGCACCAAATTGGTTATCATGCGAAAAAAAATTGTTTTTTTTTTTATCGTAGCACTGCAAAATGCCTGCACTACGCCTGATGGTAACCACAGTACAATCCAAAAACAATAGCGACCACCGAGTGACACACTATACATCGCTGGTTGCCACTATCATGCAGGCCTACAGAAAGCTGGATATGCACAGGCTGATCCCGAAACGCGACGCGCAGAAAGGAGTCACTATTACTGATTTTTTCGCCATGTACATGGTGGTTGTGACCCAGTTAGGCTGTAAAGCCCTACCACCCCGCAAATAAAACTGATACACGATTGCAGCCACAACAACCATTTCCAATTGTGAATCCAAACTATCCACGGATTCACTCAAACATATACCCAGATTACATGTTTTTTTTTTAAAAAAGCCTAGTACCCTTTCATAGCGTCATGTACCAGGATCAATTAAAATAAAAACTAACCTACATAAAACTGAATAAACATCTCTACCACTTACTTTATCATAACTATCTTCAACTTGTATTAAACCTTTTTATACTCCATTGTATTAAAGAAAAATATATGAACACCGTATCGAAGTGTCAAACATCGCACCGAAAGCGTCAAATGTCACTTGCTTGAAACTATTGTCTAAGAGTTATAAACTGTTTTGATAACGTATTTGAAATATATTTCCAATATATTTTTATAAATAATCTCTGTACCACTCACAACATAGTACCTATCACCTTCAAACCAAGCCAGTTTTATACATCAGGTTCAATCCCTCGGTAGGGATCCCTTGAGTGCGTTGCTTGCGCGATACCGTGACACACAAGTATACATTACTGTTACAATACTACACGTTCACCCCCACACACGTGCACGCCTATACGCTTACACATGAAAGTGGAAGGGTTTACTTTTATCCCTTATCGAACTGAAAAACTCTCAATTTTCAGATAATAAATATATGCAGGAGTTGTTGAGGCGTGTATGCTTGGTACACTTATACGTTTCAACAACTCATACATATATGAATAGTTAGTTAGGTTAGTTAAGATAGGTCGCGATTTTGCATGTAACAGGCAACAGCCAAGCCGAGGTGTGCCGTGCACCCTTGAGATGGTTGCCAAAATAAAACCGGCTGAGTGCCTTAAGCGCTCGTCTTAGTAGTCCGGTAACTTATATACGTATATAAGTTATTGAAACATGCATGTGTACCAAACATGCGTGCCTCAACAACTCCTATATGTATTTTGTGTAGGAAAAATTCCTCTAAACTATATAGGATAGGGTAGGATAACGAAAAATAGGGGTAGAACACTTGTGTCATTGTATTGTGTGAGCAGCGTACTCAAGGGCTCCCCGCCGAGGGAACAGATCTAGGCTTGAGCCGTTGCCGAGGAGGGCCTAATTTAGTGTGCGGAAGCGAAATTTACTCCCAGACCACGACGGCGTGATATGCGGTTATGCGGGTGTGGGCGAGAACACGCTCTGTTTGAAGAAACAGGCTGGTATTGATCGCTCGCTGACGTGATTGAATCAGGAGGGTCGGTAAAAATGTGTCGTTGTCGTCTTCTTTACTGCGCAGCGTTGGGTACGGGTTCATCGTTCGCGGGGGATACCACTAACGGGCTAGGATGATTCGCGGCTTTTTCGAAATAACTACGTGTGAGTGATTTTATATACGCCCAGACAGAAGGCATCTCCAGCTCCTGTGGAGATCCTTATTCCGGACGTACCATGGGGCACCGGTGATTTTACGTAGTGCTCGGTTCTGGAGAACCTGCAACTTTTGAATACGATTTTGCGCATGTGCAAAGACCGAACAACTTTACGTCATAATCGGACGGATGCAAGTTTTATATAAAGTGAGTTTATATCTGGGGGACATTTTTCTCTTATGACAAAGCAAATGATAGAAACAACCCAATACCATACGGCTTTGTTTCGCACTCTTTCTGTGTGTGAATCGAAATTTAAGTGTTTATTTAAAGTGACACAGAGATATTTCACCTCGCCGGCCCAAGGTATTTTGGTTTCGTATAGCCTGATGGTCGACGACGC
>JACEII010000818.1:0-14779 GCA_014332785.1 Antheraea mylitta
TGGATGGTTTTAACAAGGGTGCTCCCATTCATGTCAGTTATCTATTTAGCAGTAGCAGCAATAATGTGAAGATTGGTTGCCAAACATATGTTAGGAGTGTATAACACATAGTCGCCGCAGTCAGGATGCCAATAAACACTTCGTGGTTACTTTCATTCTTTATTTGGCCAGAGCTTTAGCTTACAGAACACATAAGAATGCGTAGATAACACCAACATCTTGCCTTTTATAGACCGAACTATATCATTTACTAGCCTCTACCCGCGACTTCTTTCGCGAGGAATAGTTACTTTGGGCTAACGCAAACACGCACGAAGAAACTCTCAAGAGGGAAAAAATCCCGATTCTAAGCCATTTTTCACTGGTGTTCCGTTCCTATCGGTGTTATCTTAACAATATATGTACATATAGCCTATAACCTTTCTAAATAAATGAGCTGTATAACAATATAAAAATTTTTCAGGTCGGACCAGTAGTTTCTGAGATTACCCCCTACAACTTCACAAATTCACAAACTTTACCTCTTTATAATATTAGTATAGATAAGACGAACTATATAAATCAAAGCAATTACCATTTACTTATAATTCTGCTACATGTTTTAAGTACCGCAAAGATAATAAGTTAACCAACAAATTAATATTATTTAGGTACATCAATTCTATATAAAATTATTGTTATTTATGTATCTGAAATATGTTTAGACATATAATTATGTGTGTAGAGTAGCGACATCTAACCTTTTATAGGTCAAACTATGGAAGTCAAAGCAATTACTATTAATTAACAATTCTGCAAGATACACAAAAAAATATGATAATCATCAAACTAATGTTATGCAAGTAATAAATCAATAATATCAATTCCTATTTATGACTCATTGAAATCTATATAATTATAATAATTCTCATTTATGTGTCTTTAATAAAATGGCGTTAGTGTTAATGTGTCTCTTTTATATGTTGGCGCTTGACGCTAGTATCAATGCGTATCTCTAATATTGTGGCGCTAGTATCAATGCGTATCTCTAATATTGTGGCGCTAGTATCTTGTTTCTTGAATATGACGAGTGACACTGGAGGTGGGTAGATCACACATAAAATACTAAAAGTACTACTCAACCTATCTTGATGAAAATTTTGTATATATAAAAGGAGAGAAAAGGATATAAGTATTTTTTTTTGTTTTTTTTTTTTCGACATGACTACGCTATTGACCTAGCAAGGTCTTANTCGCACGGACTAAAACCCCACGGTGTACGTCTTCCGCTATTGTTGGGGCGGCACGAGATCTCTATAGACTTCATCGTGCCGCCCCAGCGGTGTGGCCCAGCGGCAGAAGTGCCGCCGCCGGGCCTCGTCTTGTAAGGAGACAGCCGGGTACACACCGGCCGTCTCCTCTCGTCTGCAGGACCTGTGCAATGGGGAGGTGGGGCCCCAGCCCCACCCGTCCCTAGGTCCGGCTACGGTGGCGGGAGGAGGCGGTCAAACTGCCGCCTCCTCCTGCCTGTCCTCCTTTGGCGGAGACGGCCGCTTAACGGATCGTTCTCGCGAACCCTCTCCGCCGCCTCCTTCTGCGAGACGACTTCCTCGCAGAAGGAGGCAACTGCATTCCAAACGTCCTCGCTACCGAGCATGGCCGCGACCACGCTCGGCAGCGAGAGGTTCCCTCCTACCGCCGCAGCCAGAATGCGGCGTTGCTCCTCCCACGCAGCACATTCAGAAAGTGTGTGCTGCGCGGTGTCCAGTTCAACGCCGCACTCATGGCATACGGCGGTCGGCTCCCTGCGTGCTATCCGGTACAGGTACCAACCGAAGCACCCGTGCCCGGTCAGCACCTGTACCAGACGAAACGTCAGGGAGCCCCATCGTCTATTGCACCATTGGGGCAGGACCGGGCGGACGGCGTCAATGGTATATCGACCGTACTGCGCGTCCGCCAGATCCCGCCCCCACCTCTCCATTCTCAGCCCTCTCTCCACTTTCCTCCTTTCCTCTAGTTCCCCGGGAGCTAGAGGCTCTCCCATCTGTTTCTTAGCCGCCGTATATTATACGGCGGCAAGGACCTCCGCCTCCAGCTCCCAGGGAAGAGAGCCGGCCAGCACCATGGCCGCCGCAGAGGACACCGTCCGGACACCCCGTATCACCCTCAACGCCACAGTACGCTGCGCGGCTCGCAGCGCACGGATATTGGTGGCGTTGAGGGCGTCCACCCATAACGGTGCCCCGTAGGCGGCCATGGAACGCACCACCCCCATGTATAGGCGGCGACAAGCGGCACCCGGCCCCCCCCGTATTGGGGAGGAGTCGTCCGAGCGCCGCCGCCGCCCCAACTATGCGCGGTCCGAGCCCCTTGAAATGGGGCTCGAACCGCCAGCGTCCGTCCAGGGTGAGGCCCAGATACTTCATCCGGGTCCCCACCCTGACACGGACTCCCTCCACATATATGTGGGCCCCCGGAGGTGGCCCCTTCCGAGGCCCATGGAACATTAGGGCCTCGGTCTTCTCCAGGGCCACCTCGAGGCCCAGTCTCCTGATGCGTCCGACCACGAGGGTGACAGCCTCCGTGGCCAGACGCAATACGTCTGCTAATTCCCCCTCTCGGGCTACGACTAGGGTGTCGTCCGCATAGCAAATGAGGTGCGCTCCAGAAGGGAGCGCGCCGCGGAGCACCCAGTCGTAGCCCATGTTCCACAAGAGTGGCCCTAACCCCGACCCCTGTGGAACCCCCCGCGCCGTGTTGCGCCGGACCATCCGCCCTCTGGCGTCCACGAAGGCGACCTCTCTCCCCTCGAGGTACGCCTCCAACAGCCGCCGCAGATACAGGGGCACTCCGAAATACCGGAGCGCCTCCAGTATGACGCTGTGCGGCAGACTGTTGAAGGCGTTGGCGATGTCCAAGGACACCGCCAACATTCTTTCGCCCTCAGAGGTCGCCTCCGTGGAGATCTTTTTTAGGAGAGTCAGGGCGTCCAGCGTGGAACGCCCCGACCGGAAGCCGAACTGCGCGTCGGATAGGTTCGGCCCCACTTCCTCTAGGTGCCGGACAACCCGGGAGGCAACGATCCTTTCGAGCGCCTTCCCGGTGTCGTCCAGCAACACGAGGGGCCGGTACGCGGGCGCGCAGTCCGGAGGGCGGCCCTCCTTCGCCATCAGGCACAGCCGCCCCGTCTTCCAGGGCCTCGGGAACTGCCCGACCGCCAGACAGCGGCTGAACAGCTCCCGAGTCCACTCTCCCAGATGGTCCAGAGCAATGGCTAGCACCCGGCCCGGGATCCCGTCAGGGCCGGGTGCCTTGCGTCCCGCAGTGCGGAGGCGCTCAATCACCCTCTCCATCTCCCCCTCTGTAACAGGGGGAGGGTCGATCAGCGCCTCCTGCACTGCCTGAGGAGGAGGCATGGGAGGAGGGACAAGCTCCGGAGGGTCGGGGAACAATGCTCCCACGACCCTCTCAACTACTTCCGGCTGGAGGGTCTCCGTTGTCGGGGGCGCCTGGCCGCGGAACTTCTTCCGCGCCACCTTGTACGGGCGCCCCCACGGATCCCTCTCCAGCTCACGGAGCATCTCCTCCCATGCCTGGTCTTTCGCCCGGCTGATGGCGACCTGCAGTGTTTTCCTGCAGGTTCTGTAGTCGCCATACAGCCGGGCCTCCTCCTCCGGGTCCCTGTTGGACCGTCTCCGGCGACTGCGCCCGTACAGCCGCCGGGCCGCGGAGCAGGCCGCACGGAGCTCGGCGATCTCCTGCGACCACCAGTACACCGCCCTCCTCTTCGGACGGTGTACGCTCCGCGGCATCGACGCGTCGCATACCTCCGTGAGGGCGTCACAGAGGCGGGCAGCAGACGCGTCGATATCTCTGTCCGGGGGGGACATGGCCCAGGCTTGGACGATGGCCGCCTCTCTCGCTCGTTCCGAATCGAGACGGCTCATCGTCCAGCGGGGGAACTTCGCACCCGTCCGGGGGCGGGTTGCCGGCACATCTTGGGAGGTGGAGACCTCGAACCTGATGTAACGATGGTCCGATAAGGTCTCCACCTCCTCTATCACCCTCCACCCTCGAACACGGCGTGCGACTGACGGGGAAGCGAACGATACGTCCACTATCGATCCCCCGTTATGTCGCACGCACGTGTACGTGTTCCCCCTGTTGAGGAGGGACAACCCATGTTGAGCTGCCCACTCCTCAAGAGCCTCGCCACGCGGGCTCGTGGCCACCGCTCCCCACGCCCTGGATTTGGCGTTAAAGTCGCCCAGCACGACGATGGGAAGCGGCTCAAGCCGCCTCACGACCGGCCCCAGCGCGTCCAAAAAGGACTCAAACTCGTCCAGGGGCCGGTTCGGGGAGAAGTAGACCCCGAGGGTCGCAAGACCCCGCGAGGCGACCGCCACGAACCCGGAGCCCCTCTCCTTGACCGAGAGGGGCAGTCCCCCTCCAGACACTATAGCCACGGAACCGTCCGCGTCCCCGGCCCAGTGAGGCTGGTCCGGGACGCGGTACGGCTCCGCGACTACTGCCACATCAACGTCCCACTCCGCCACCGCCTGTAGGAGAAGGTCCTGAGCAGCGGCGGAGTGGTTCAAGTTAGACTGGAGGTAGCTACTGTGGATGTAGTCCATAACTAGCCCACAGTAGCCACCTCCATTTCTACCCTTTTGTATAAGGGCAGTTTCCCCTTCACATGGGGGGGTCTGCATTCACTCCCCCCCATGGTATGCGCCGCTGGCCTGCCGGCTTCGGCGCAGACGGCGCACCGCGGCTTATCCGTCTTGCACTTTTCCGCGTGGTGGCCGTCTTTCCCGCACCGGAAGCAGGCCTCCTTTCTGTCCACAGCCGATGGACACTTAGGTCGGGTATGGCCCAAGCCCATGCACTTAAAGCACCTGAGTGGCCTACTACTCAGGTGCTCGACTCGGGCCATGCTCCAGCCTATCTTAAGGCGACCGGCCTCGACCAGCTTGCGCGCCGCATCCACGGGAAGGGAAACAAACAAGGAGTTGTTCCCCTCTCCCCGGGCGCGCAGCTCGCCCACTCGCAGCTTAGTGAGCTCGCATCCGCTGGCCTGGACGATCGCCTCTACGGCTTCATCCCAAAGTACCGAGTCGTCGATACCGACGACCCGGACTTCGGCCCTCTTCACCGGCAGCACCACAGTGGCCAGTCCCTCTAAGGCTGTCCTCACTCCGGCGGCCAGCTTATCAGCATTCTGGGCCGCCAGAGGACCGGGAACTTGGAGCATCTTGGCCCCCGTGGCGCTCGTCCGGATCTTCAGCTCGGAGATGCCGCACTCAGCCAGCGACACCTCCTTTCTAGCTTTTAGAAGGACGTCCGCATACGTGACGCCCTTCTCCGCTGCCTCCTGCTGCAGCGTAACAAGCACTGCTGCCGTGCGCGGGGTGGCAAGCCTGTCTTTCCCCTTTCGCCGTCGCCTGCGCTTTTTCTTCGGTTTACCCTCAGCTTGACGCTTGCTCGAGGCTGGGGCTCCTTCGGGCTTCCTCTTTCCCGTCTTGGCCCCCGCCTGGCGTTCAGCTGAGGGCAGGGATGCTGCTGCGGCTGCTGCAGGTGCCACGGCCTTTTTCCGACCGCGGCGCACTACAACCGACCATGCCTCCGGATCCTTTGGAGCCGACACTTCGACTGTAGCAGGTCGACGCTCAAGGATCCTCTTCGCCGTCGGGGGAGGATTCGCCGCGGCCTTCCTAAGGTCGGCCGCCAGCGGCGGTCTCACTGGCGGCTGCACGACGGGCTCATCCCTCTCGGAGAGCCTAGCATTGATCATCCGTCCTACTGAAATTAGGACGGACTGCTCAAGCCTGGCCGCCGTCTGGGCTAACGCAGCCTCCCAGCTCTGAGGAGGAGGCGTAGGAGTTGGTAGAGGAGGAGGCGGCATCGCCTTCAACGCCTCAAACTCCCGTTTCCACGCCGCAATTTCGATCTTGAGGTGGTCCACCTCGCTCCGGAGGTTACGGGTTTCCCTCTTGAGACGCCTGTTCTCCTCCGTTTCTGTGCGGAGCGCCAGGATCTCAGTAACCTCCTGAACAGTTGCCGCCGACCTCTTCAGGGCCCTTTTCAGGGTCCCCTTAAGGTTAGTCGACTTCTGAGCCACCTCTAAGATGGTGTCGACGTGTTCCTCAGCCAGCGCCTTCAACCGGTCCGCGTCAAAGGCCTCCAAATTGACGGGCCTAGGTCTAGGGGGCTGAGGTTTGGAGAGCTGCGGGTTGCAAGGCTCTTCCTCGCCTTCTTGAGAGCTCTCCTCTGTAGCCGTCCGGGTGGAGCAACGGGACAAAGCCCGGTCATAAGACCCGTCGGCCTCTCCAAGCACAGGACGCCTGGGAGAGGCCGAGCGTTTGCTACGCGCCCTACCTCTGGGTGCAGCCCCCGCCTTCGGGGCTTCCGCACCGCTTGAGCCAGCAGCTTGCCTGGACTGACGTGCGCGATCGCGAGCTATCTGACATAACCTAAGCTAAGCTATCTAAATATACGCATATGAGTTATTGAAACATGCATGCGTAAAAAGCATGCGTGCCTCAACAACTCCTATATGTATTTTGTGTCGGAAAAATTCCTGTAAACTGGATAGGGAAAAATAAGGGTAAAACTCTTTGTCGTTTATTTGCCACAAAAAGAAAAAAAAGCGTGTAGGCGTGCACGTGTGTATAGGTGATGTGTGTGATATAAGATTTTGTGTCACTACATCGCGTGAGCAGCGTACTCAAGGGCTCTACACCGAGGGAACGGACCTAGGCTTGAGCCGCTGCCGAGGGGGACCTAATCTGGTGTGCGGAAGCGAAATTTACCCCCAGACCTCGGTGGCGTGATCTGTGGTTACGCGGGTGTAGACGTGAACACGCTCTGTTTGAAGAGACAGGCTGGCACTGATCGTTCGCTGACGTGATTGAATCAGGGGGGTGAGTAAAAATGTGTCATGGTCGTCTTCTATATTGCGCAGCGTTGGGTACGGGTTCATAGTTCGCGGCGGGTACCACTAACGGGCTCGGATGATTCGCGGCTTTTTCGAAATAGCTGCTTGTGAGTGATTTTATATACGCCCAGACAGAAGGCATCTCCAGGTCCCTGTGGAGATCCTTATTCCGGACGTACCATGGGGCACCGGTGATTTTACGTAGGGCTCGGTTCTGGAGAACCTGCAACTTATGAATACGATTTTGCGCGTGTGCAAAGACCGGACAACTGTACGTCATAACCGGACGGATCAATTAAATCTCCATTATCTAAGCACTGAATTACATATTTCTTCTTACTCTCTAAATCTTACCGCTCCTGAATATTTGCCGCATACTGCACTAACCCCGAGTGTTGTTAGTGTTAGGTTAGGTTAGATGCTCTGGTTGTGTAAAATTGAAATATTGTATTTGTTTCCGAACTCTTCGATATGCCTGAACCAATTTTGAAGGGTTTTTAAAGCACATGGAGAATAAACGCGCGACCTAATATTCCGTGAAGCACCGAAGCTGTATTTTTCGCCCAGAGCGACGACCGCCTCCAGCTCGGCTTCAGTGACTGAGAACACTTCACAATAGTCCTATCCGGTTAAAAAAAGTAGGATACCACGAATGGCGGAAGGTAGTCTGCTTTCCAGATAATTATAGCCACCAAGAGTTGCGGCTGAAAACTGCGTGATCTGGGGAGTCCTAGAGCGTAAGAAACTCCACATCATCTAGTAAGGACATCCCCACAGATAACTCTTCAGAGACCCCAAGAGAGATTCCCTGCCCTAGCTTTGGCTTTTATACGATTTGTTTCCTCTTTGTTTCAGCATGTTGCCATCTTATCTAACATTAGGTGACATTGTGATAAACTGTCTAAGAGTTGTTGAGGCACGCAGGCTTCGTACACATGCATGTTTCAATAACTCATATACGTATATCTAGATAGCTTAGCTCAGATAGGTCGCGATTTTTGCACTGAACAGGCGACAGCCCGAGCCGATGTGTACCGTGCACCCTTGAGTTAGTCGCCAAAACATCCCAAATCGGCTGAGTGCCTTCAGCGCTCGCCTTAATAGTTCGTCGAAGCTGTAAAGACCTTTCCAGGTCAATAGCATTATCATTTCTAAAAAAAAAAAATGATAAACTCCAACACGAACTTAATAAAAATTTATCGAGTGTTTGCGGTAAGGTAAGGTTATTCTTCATCAGATAACTCAGTGAAAACGCAATTGGACACCGTGTCGATCGACTTCTGTTAGAAAGATAGGTAAGATACTTTTATTTTCCTATTGTGACTTGTTTTTTACGTTTACTGGAAAAACAATAATGTAATAAATACGATTGACTTATCTACAAAATGAGAAACTTTACTTCTATAACAAAACAATGGTTTTATTTCAATAAATATTTTATTAGGTATATCATAATAGATTTACACAAACAGGATAATTAAATAAATGTAAATTCCCATGGGTGAGTTTGTTTAGGAAATTTCAATAGATAAAACAATATATAGCTATATAAGGACGATACCCGATTACAAATTATGCGTATAGAGTCATAGACTCTAGGAACACATTCTGTTAGCCTGATTCTGCATTATCTGGTGGAAATATGGAGAAACATGTAAGTATTTGTTTTTCATAACTACTCCACTTACATTCTAAGGATATTTCTAAATTTAGTGATGTTTCATGGGTATTACATATCTGATATTTTTTTTCTAATATTTAATTGTAATTTTCTCATGATTACTTAAACCCCTAAATCATATACTGATTTTAAGCTACCTCTATTAATTTTAATACCTGGGCGACCGAATCTAGCTCGGTTCTTTAAAAAACATTTGAAAATTAAAATAGACTGTTAGGTTTGCCTCACAAAATTAGCATTTTCGTACAAAAAAAAATCTTTTCAAAAGATATCTCTTATGCTGTCACTTGGATCCGAACTGGGGTTACACGGATTTTCGAAGCAGCACATTTCCATGTGAGCTATTTTTGTTATGGCAATGGCGGCGAAATTTACCTTTATATTCTAGCTATATTTTTTCATTGCCTGACCACTCAGTTAAATAAGTGTTTCATGAATAAAATCTAGCTAGATCGATTTATCGTCCCCGAAACCACCTACATACTAAGTTTCACGGAAATCGCAGGCGCCGTTTCCGAGAACCTGAATATATAAAAATATACAAGAATTGCTTGTTTAAAGGTATAGATTATTACTGCTTAGTACCTTTGAAAAAGCATAATGATGAGTAGATTAGATAATACTGTGAATATTACTGCGGTTGTTTTTTAGTTTTATTTCTTATCTAAAAATATATAACGTTATCTATAAAAGTTGTTACAGTTTTAAGTGACTCTGATCATTATAGGCGCTACGCGTTCAGCGCTGTTTGAAGTAGGGTAAGCGGTATGCGCACGCATGTGCAAGAAAGGTGAACATTGTTTAAAGAAAGTTTTTTAAGCATAGTGTATTTTTTATTATTATTTTTTATATCATTTTTCCTCTGTTAAAAAATAGGGACAAGATATATACAACGCAGATGTGGTCGGGGATATCAGGTAGTGCAGTGGTTGGCAAATCGCAGTTAGCGGACCACATGCGGTTCTTTCATTCTTTCGTTGTGTCTCTTCCACAGTGCTTAGTGCAAACTCGTCATATTATCTGTCAACTTGCCTTGTAAGAGACGAGTTATAGAGTACTAGCCTCTGTCCGCGACTTCGTTCGCGTGGAATAGGTAGACTAAGACTAATACACAGCAGTTCTCAAAAGGAGAAACATCCCGATTTGGAAACATTTTTCATCTGCGATCCGCTCCTATTGGTCTCAGCGTGATGATATATAGCCTATAACCAATCTCGTGGAATGAGCTATACAACACTGAAAGAATTATTCAAATCGGACCAGTAGTTCTCGAGATTACACCCTACAACATCACAAACTATACCTCTTTATAATATTAGTATAAAATATATATAGATAAAACGCAAGTCTACAGAAAAGAGGCACATTTTTAAATAACAACTGCTTGTCGCTTACAAAAAATACATATCGAACAAAGGAAAGCTCTAGAGTGTTCTTTTAATACTATTTATTTAAATAAAAATATATATACTAAATTAAACACAAACATAGACTTTTTGAACAAATTTCAGTTTTGTATTGTGTATATAGGGCTCTTTTAAATGACCCTTTACCTGGCCACTAAGCTAGTACGTCATATTCCACAAAAATACCCTAATATCTTTTTTTATACTATTACAAACATCAATTTATGACATTAGGATGCTTACTTACAATTATTTAATATTCGTGTGTTTATACCGCATCTAATTCTATATTCTTTTATGTATTTCTCAGGTACTCGTCTTACTTGTGACAGCATTTGTCGTGGCCGTCCAGTGTAAGTAATTTAAAGAATTAACTTTTCAGTTTTAAAACATAAAACCGCCGAAGATTGTGAACACAAAATAAACAAGTATCTGTCTTGATATTTTATGTGTCGAGGGTCATCTATACTATAATAAAACTGTAACAAGTCGAAATCTGTACATTAAATATTTTTTGAAAATTTTAATCAAGGTAGACTATGTTATCGATATAGAAGCCAAAAATAATCTTTTTACAGTTTTTGTCTGTCTGTCTGTCTGTCCCTATGCACACGCATCACTCTGAAAGTACTGAACCTACCTTGACGAAACTTGACATAGTGATAACTAATATTACGAGATTACATCAAATATACTTTTTGTCCCCTAAAACGCAAAGGGTTCTCCAGGATAAAGGATTAAAGTCTAGAATCTAAACCCGTATTACTCTGAAAGTACTGAACCAATTTTAACGAGACTTAACACAGTAATAATTGATATTACAAGGCTACATCCAGGATACTTTTTGTCCCATAAAACGCAAGGGGTTCTCCAGGATAACAAAAAACAAAAATTTGTAGTTAACGTAACTAGACTTTTTTGCGACACCTTAGTACAAGAGCCGGCAACGTTGGAAGAACAAGAATTTTAGAATACCTGGTTCTTTAATATATCAATATATATTTTTTTATATCATAAGAGGCAAACAAACAGGTGAGTCACGTGATGTTTAGTGACCACCACCGTCTATAGACACTAGCAACACCAGGGGATTTGCAAGTGCGTTTCCAACCTGTATATGGGGGAGGGGAAGGGAAGGGAAACAAGGAAAGGGTAAGAGAGGTGGGCCTCCGGCACTCTCACTGACCGAACGAAACACTACAATGCAAGCACTGTCATTTCACGTTGGTTTTCTGTGAGAGGGCAGTATGCTGAAACCAGTAATAGCTTCAGCGTGGCTCTACCACCTACAGAAATTATCAATATATCAATAGACAGAATTTAGGACACTTGGAAGCGGGTTAACATTGTATTTTTAATAGGCATTTTGATTTATGATTAATCAATAATAAGTTTAGGAACATTTTTTTCAGTAACTTTTAAACGCAATTAAACATTCAGACACATTTTTTATAAACAATCATATACCCGCTGATATATTTTATAAATAAAAAAAAGAATGTGGTGTCGTGGCACACCAGGTAGGAACGAAGTTCCTTCGGCTAATGTAGAATCGACACTATTTGGAAAAAAAATCGTGCTCAATTTTATGTAATCGTAATTCAAATTATCAATTAAGATAACAAAATATGTCTCTTTATTTTGGTTTGACAACATAAAATTACATAGAAATAGAAATAATTACAAAAAGGGAGAGAGGGAAAGGTATTATACACTACTCGCTTGTGTATACGACTGTCGCGCCTGCGCACGTCTCATTTAACTGTTTTATTCCATGCACTTTTCGTTACAGTTTTACTATCACATTTTTTTCAGTTCGGTCGCGCAACAAAGTTCCTATCTCCACCAAGCCTGCCGTAAGGAACTTCGTTCCAATAATAAATTTCAAACCAATTATTTTTTTTCATAGCAAAGAACAAATTTCATTTTATTAAACACTAGCCTCTGCCCGCGACTTCGTTCGCGTGGTATAGATACACTAACACTAACACGCAGCAGTTCTCAAAAGGAAAAAACATTCCGATTTTGAAACATTTTTCACCTGTGCTCCGCTCCTATTGATCTTAGCGTGATTATATATAGCCTATAACTATTCACGTCGAATGAGCTATATAACATTGAAAGAATTATTCAAATCGGACCAGTAGTTCCTGAGATTACCCCCTACAACGCCACGACATCACAACGTCACAAACTCACAAACTCACAAACTTTACCTCTTTATAATATTAGTATAGATTATTGACCACCATATACAACGATAAACGTAAACGTATGACTTGGGATTGACGCCATCTCAAATATATGCGTTGTCGACTATCATGCTATACAAAACCGAAATACCTTGGGCCGGCAAGGTGAAATATCTTGGTGTTACTTTAGATAAACACTTAAATTTCGATTCACACACAGAAAGAGTACGAAACAAAGCCGGTATGGTCTTGGGTCGTTTCTATCATTTGCTTTGTCATAAGAGTAAAATATCCCCCAGACATAAACTCACTTTATATAAAACTTGCATCCGTCCGATTATGACGTACAGTTGTTCGGTCTTTGCACATGCGCAAAATCGTATTCAAAAGTTGCAGGTTCTCCAGAACTAAGCCCTACGTAAAATCACCGGTGCCCCATGGTACGTCCGGAATAAGGATCTCCACAGGACCTGGAGATGCCTTCTGTCTGAGCGTATATAAAATCACTTACACGTAGTTATTTCGAAAAATCCGCGAATTATTCCAGCCAGTTAGTGGTATCCGCCGCGAACGATGAACCCGTACCCAACGCTGCGCATTATAGAAGACGACCGCGACACATTTTTACCGACCCTCCTGATTCAATCACGTCAGCGAACGATCAATACCAGCCTGTCTCTTCAAACAGAGCGTGTTCTCACCCACGCCCGCATAACCGTAGATCAACGTCGCCTTGGTCTGGGAGTAAATTTCGCTCCCGCACACCAAATTAGGCCCTTCTCGGCAACGGCTCAAGCCTAGATCTGTTCCCTGGGCGTGGAGCCCTTGAGTACGCTGCTCACGCGATACAGTGACACAAGAGTTCTACCCTTATTTTTCGTTATCCTATCCTATCCTATCCTACGTAGTTTAGAGGAATTTTTCCTACACAAAATATATATAGGAGTTGTTGAGGCACGCATGCTTGGTACACATTCATGTTTCAATAACTTATATACGTATACAAGTTACCGGACTACTAAGGCGAGCGCTTAAGGGACTCAGCCGATTTTATTTTGGCAACCAGCTCAAGGGTGCACGGCACACCTCGGCTTGGCTGTTGCCTGTTGCATGCAAAATCGCGACCTATCTTAACTAGCCTAGCTAACTATTCATATATGTATGAGATGTTGAAAGGTATATGTGTACCAAGCATACACGCCTCAACAACTCCTGCATATATCTATTATTGGAAAATTGAGAGTTTTTCAGTTCCATAAGGGAAAAAAATAAACCCTTCCACTTTCATGTGTAAGCGTGTAGCGTGCACGTGTGTGGGGGTGATCGTGTAGTGTTGTAGCAGTGATGTATATTTGTGTGTCACCGTATCGCGCAAGCAACGCACTCAAGGGATCCCTACCGAGGGATTGAACCTGATGTATAAAACTGGCTTGGTTTGAAGGTGATAGGTACTACGTTGTGAGTGGTACAGAGATTATTTATAAAAATATATTTCAAATACGTTTTCGAAACAGTTTATAACTCTTAGACAATAGTTTCAAGCAAGTGACATTTGACGCTTTCAGCGCGATGTTTGACGCTTCGATACGGTGTTCATATATTTTTCTTTAATACAATGGAGTATAAAAGGTTTTAATACAAATCGAAGATAGTTATGATAAAGTAAGAGGTAGAGATGTTTATTCAGTTTTATGTAGGTTAGTTTTTATTTTAATTGATCCTGGTAGATGAGGCTACGAATGGGTACTAGGCTTATTAAAAAAAAATACATGTAATCTGGGTATATGTTTAAGTGAATCCGTGGATAGTTTGGATTCACAATTGGAAACGGTAGTTGTGGCTGCAATCGGGTATCAGTTTTATTTGCGGGGTGGTAGGGCTTTACAGCCTGACTGGGTCACAACCACCATGTACATGGCGAAAAAATCCGTAATAGTGACTCGCTTCTGCGCGTCGCGTTTCGGGATCAGCCTGTGCATATCTAGCTTTCTGTAGGCCGGCATGATAGTGGTGACCAGCGATGGATAGTGTGTCACTCGGTGGTCGCTATTGTTTTTGGATTGTACTGTGCTTACCATCAGACATAGTGCAGGCATTCTGCCGTGCTACGAGAGAAAAAAAAACAATTTTTTCGCGTGATAACCAATTTGGTGCAAACGAAGTTGCACGGGTCAGCTAGTTTTAAATAATCCTCCCCATTTTTGTATAAAATTAGGTACTGAATCATTCATTCAATGCAGTATTTTTTAACGTGTGGATATCTACCTCCTAGGGGGTCACAAAGATTGGATAAGGGAGTCACGAAGCGAAGATCTATCTCCTTAACTAATTCTGTGCCAACTTTAAAAATTATAGTATATTTTACGTGTATTTTAAGCTACGTTTTGATGAAAAAAAAAGAAAAAAAACATGCCAAATTACTAAAATTTTGCTTTATTTATGCTTATAAAATCACCGCGTTAATTTTTTTTTTAATTATGCATTCAAAATCCAATTAGGCTGAATAGGATCGAATTCCAGAAATATATCTTTTTTTCTTTGTCTGCTTCACGTAAAATGCCCCATATAGATCAAAACTGAC
>JACEII010000819.1:0-13514 GCA_014332785.1 Antheraea mylitta
GATCAGCGCCGTCCATAGACACTAGCAACCTCAGAGGAGTCGTAAGTACATTGCCAGCCTGTGTTTGGCGGGAATGGAGAGAAAGGGAGAGGGGAAAGGAGAGGAGTGGGGAAGGGAGATGAGTCTCCGGCGTTCTCACTGACCGAACGAAACGCAACAATGCAAGCATTGTTACTTCACGTCGGTTTTCTGTGAGAGGGTGGTGCTACCCCGGGTGAGCCGAACTATTCATACTGAAACCAATAATATCTTCAGCGTGGCTCTACCACCTACCTATAGTATATAATCTTTAATTAGTTAATATTTATATAATTTAACAGTTTATTGTCCTACAAATCTCCGAAACAGTTGGACTGATTTTGAAGCGACTTTAACTAGCAGATCGTTTGTGTTATAAGGAGTAACTTTTAACTGCTTTTATGAAAATACAAACTCGGACGAAGCGGGTACTACTTGTTAAAATTATAAAAACCGACAAAAAGCTACATTCAGAACGATGGTTATGTGTTATATTTTATGTAATTAAGTTTAATAGTGTAGTTAACGCATGCGAAGCCGCGGCGATTTCTTATATATTTATAACTGCCATTATGCAATATGCGTTCTTTTAAAATCAGATCCATTTATATAATCTCATACTAATATTAAGAAGGTAGTGTTTTTTCTTACAGATCTCCCGGACTGTTCTATTTTCAAAATCTCAAAGATTTCAAAATTCCATTGGAAACAAAGCCATGGAGTTTTTGGCGGGATTTCAATCTGTCATGTAGTGGATTTCATATTTTATTCCTAATCTTGTGTTATTAAATATCAAAACTCTATTTTGTAAATTTGGTGGTGTTTTACGTAATGTAGTTGTTTTATTGTGCATAAGTGAATTGAATGGAAAATAATACCACGAAGCATGAAATACTGAGATGTCACAAAAACTCCCTGAAAAGTTTTAACAGGGGAGCCACCATCTTGTTGGAAAATTGAAATAATCACACGACGCTTGTAATATTATTAACTGCACGACAATGGCAATAATAATCGGAAATATTGGTTGCCAAAAATAGAAATAAAAAAAAAACAAAGCCATGCAAAATGACTCATAGTATTTGTTGCGTATAACGCAGTACTATTTTATTACAGCCTAAAGGACTATAAAATACAATAATAAAATTCCATGGGTAACTAAGCCTTTTAGACAATCTCATAATATTTTTACATCATATCATAATATTAACACGCAATAGAAATGTTATCGAAATAGTATTGATAATTACCTGAAACGGGTCTATGATGGTGCCTTTATGGATCCATTGATCCAAAATACTAAGATATGGTCGACAAGCTCGCTCAGTTAGAAATAACGATATCTCTTGAGCTCTTATATCACCCATTAGAGTGTTCGTTTTATCGTGTAAAACTGTTAAAACCGCCCCACCACGTAATTCGCTCTGAAATAAATACATTTTTTTATATCATAGGACGCAAACGAACAGGTGGGACACCTGAATTTAAGTGATCATCACCGTCTATGGACACTTACATCACCAGTGGAGGCGCAAATGCATTGATAGCCTATGTTAGGGGATGGGGAAGGGGGCGAACGGAAGAGGAAATGGAAAACGTGAAGAGAGGTGGGCCCCCGGCGCTCTCACTGACCGTACGAAACACAACAATGCAAGCACTGTTACTTCACGTCGGTTTTCTGTGAGAGGGTGGTTAATAATAGCTTCAGCGTGGCTCTACCACCTACTAAAAATTGATTTATTGAAGTAAAACTTCTTTAAGAAAGCTTGACTTGGGGAGTAAGCTGTGAATGCGTCACGGGAGCGTTACGAAAATGTATGATCGGGCGAGGCGAACGGAAGTAAAGAGGGAGACATAAGTTAGTGAAGATAGAAAGAGAGAGAGTTACGTTTCGTGTATTACTGTAGGGGTTAAATAGATAGGTGCGTGCACACATTATCTTTCTTTCATAGCCAGTGCATGAAATATATATATATCTCAGCCAGTAGTTCTAAAAAAGTTTTACTTCAGTCGTGTGATCTAAAGTAGACTCGTTTATATATTTTTTAAAGCGTTTTTTGTACATCTTCCTATAACTATGTCAATAAATACCTGTCTTTCTATATATAGCTATTTATTTTTTACACATTACAGAACTTAACGAATAATCTCAACAGTCAGTTGAGACGAGACTCAGTGACGATGTGAACTATAAGTAAAAAGTGATATATAGAAGGATGCTTAAATGCCATTGCTATATATAACGTATAAGTTTTTGGTGACTATTTTTCAATTTAAAAAGGTCACTTTAAAGGTGAAAATAAAAAACATTTCTATTAGTTTTATAATTTCATCACAATAGTTTTCTACAAGGTAGGGGTTCGTATAACATTTGAACCCACTTCAATTGATAGTATCTAAATACATTAATAATACCAAGATTGCTTCAACAACACTCATAATGTAATACACCAATTTTGATTCGATATTATACAAAGTGAAACGTTAGACATTCGCAGTATTCTAGATATGAATATTAATGGTCACATTTAACATATAAAATAATAATATTAAAACAAATACTAGTAAACAACCAAGAAACCCTAAGTTAAAGTTTGTTCTAAGACTTTCAAAAGTGTAGCTACAAACGTGTAAATAAAATAATAAACCTAAGTGCGATGACTTGTGCCAAAAGCTAAACTGGGTAACCCAGAGTAACTTTCGATACTAAAACCCTTTTTTTTTTTAATATCATAGGAGGCAAACGAACAAATGGGTCACCTGATGCTAGGTGATCACCACCGTCCATAGACACTTGTAACAACCAGGGGAGGCACAAGTGCGTTGCCAGCCTGTGTTTGGGATGAGGGCGGGGGGGACAGGAAGGGAAGGAGGAAGGGGAAGGGGAGGATACGTGGGACTCCGGCTCTCTCACAGACCGAACGAATGCAATAATAGCTTCAGCTTGGCTCTACCACTACTGAATGAACACTTTCATTTTGTTCCTGTCATACCCACGTTCCCTTTCAAATGAAAATGACATCACCCGATGGTCATTGACACTGTGCTTTAACATAGACGCGAAGAAGATTGTGTATAATTTTTGTATTTTTCTACATAATTAGGCCAAATATTAAGCACCTATTTTTTATTGATTTAGAACGAGAATCGAGTGCACTCCAGAATTATTGCTACTGTCTAAACCCGTGGTCGTCAAACTGCGGCCCGCGGGCCGTCAAACTGCGGCCCGCGGGCCGCATGCGGCCCTCGGTTGTTTTTCGTGCAGCCCACGACAAAGTAAATTATTTCAAGACAACTTTACCCAGATGCCCTAGACAGAAATCAAAAACCGACTTAAGGGGCTACCTCGGTCCCACTAGCGCCGCCAATTGAAAAATAAACATGTTTTAATAAATAAAGAGAAAATTCTAACGGTGCTAGTGGGACCGAGGTAGCTTCTTAACGCTACTCGCGCGTGATCGTGTCGTGACTTGCTCCCGCGCTCCCCGCTCCGCGCCCGTGACGAGCCGCGACACGAGTCATTTCATTTGTTTTTACGCACAAAAATAAACGTTTCTTGCTTCATAGATTGCGCGTGCGGTATTTTATGTATTATGGCGGGAGTATCATCTAAATGTGCTACTAAAAGGAAGATAACTGATGAAAATAGAAGTTTTCAAGAAAAATGGGAGGAAGAATTTTGTTTTATAAGTGGATATAAGGAGGGTACTGCTATTTGTTTAATATGCCGGTAAACTGTCGTCGGAATTAAGCGATACAATTTATTTCGCCACCACACAAGTAAGCATAGTTCATTTACCGAAGCCTACCCGTTAGAATCGATGCAAAGAAAGAATAAATTAAGTCATTTGAAATCGTCAATTCATCATCAACAAAATATAATGACGACAGCAGTCGGGCAAAATGAGGCTATTACAAAAGCATTGTACCAAGTATGTAACATCCTAGCAAAACGCATGAAGCCCTTTACTGATGCCGAATTGATGAAAGAGTGTATGATAACTGTTTCTCAAACGTTATTTGAAAATTTTTCAAATAGTAAACAAATAATGACAGAAGTAAAAAAGCTTACACTTTCTGAATCTACCTGTCGCCGCCGTGTTGAAGATATTTCTAAAAATTTGTTTGAGACAGTGATTAACAAATTGAAAAACTGCAAATACTTCAGTCTTGCTTGCGATTCTAGTACGGATATAACTTCTATGGCTCAGTGCTCATTATTTGTTCGGTACTGCATAGTGGACGGAATCATAGAAGAAGACTTCTTAGCTGTAATTACCATGAAGGATCGTACGAGAGGTTGTGATTTTATGGAAGTTCTAAAAGAATTTATGGAAAAACACGGAATACCTGTAAATAGATTGATATCAGTATGTACTGATGGTTGTCCGTCAATGGTGGGTGCAAATAATGGTTTGATTGCTTTAATGAAGAAAGAATGGAATTTACCTAATTTGTTGCCCATTAATTGCTTGCTGCATCAAGAAACTTTGGCAAGCAAAATTTCTAATAACCTGTTAAAAGGCGTGATGAATACGATTGTAAACATTATAAATTTAATTCGCGCGCGCGAACTTTATCATCGAAAATTCAAAGACCTACTTGAAGAATTACTTGCTAATTATGGCGATGTCATTTTACATACAGCCGTCATATGGTTAAGCAAAGGAAAAGTATTGGAACGAGTCTTTCATTTAAAACACGAAATTATACTTTTTTTGCAACAAAGTGGCAAAGAATTCCCCCAACTACAACAAAATGACAGGTGGACACTTGCGGCTTTTTTAACCGACATGACTATGAAATTCAATAGTCTGAATTTAGAGATGCAAGGACCTAACAAAATAATTGGGCAAATGACAAATAAAGTGTTTGCATTTCAGGACATACTGCAATTATACATAAATGAACTCGAAGCAGGAGATTTTTCAAATTTTCCAACTGTTTCTGCTCTGCAATGCGAAGTTTCTATTCCCGACAGTATCCATAAAGATTTAATATCTTATTTGAAAGAATATTTGAGAGAAATGCAAAATAGATTTGACGATGTGCGAAAAATTAAGAACTGCTTTATACTCGTGGAAAACCCTTGGCATGTTGATAACGAAGATATGAAATTATTTTGCCGGTTTGGGTTTTCTAAAACACAGATAATGAATGAAATCATTGAATTAAAACACGACACACAGCTAAAAGCCAGTTTCATTGAGCACCGTGAAAAGCAGGAGTACATAGAATTTTGGAGAAATGCCCCTAGCAAGTACAAATCTTTACAAGACTGCGCACAATTTGTTTTAACCATATTCTCTTCAACATATCTTTGTGAAGCTTCATTTTCTAAAATGACCTTCTTAAAAAATAAATACCGGAATCGCCTTTCCACCCATTTAGAAGACACAATGAGGATTGCATGTAGTCCAAAGGATGCCGATATACAAGAAATAATTAAAAAAGTTCAACACCACAATTCCTAATTATAAAACAGGTATTTTTATTACGGCGTTAACTTCTTAAATATTTTCTTACCTAATTACTTATGTTTATAAACTACCTTTTTTCAATAAACGTTCTAATGAACATTATCTACGATTACTTGTTTCGATATCAACTCCCAAACGAACGACTTCGCGGGCACAGCTAGTTCAAAGTAAATAATCGATGAGCTAAAAACGAGTATACATATAATGTCGATATTGGAGCGTTCACATACTCTGCGGCCCGGCACTGGCACTCGCACTGTCATGTGTGGCCCTTGGGCAGTAAAGTGTGACGACCGCTGGTCTAAACAGTCACCTGGCATATACATTATATAGTATATGACCACAATGTTATGTGATGTTAAATAAGGATGTGATATAAGATTGTAAACTCGTTATAAAAACTAAATATGGATATAATTGGAATAAACACAAACAAATTATAATTACCTTTCCTATATTAGTGACGATCGCGGCAAGAACTTGCATCGTATGCATAGTTGGCAAGACAAAATACCACAACTTCTGTAATGTTAAACTACCAGACATATGTTCCGTTTCCAATTGAGCTATCATTGTCTGCAAAATAAAATATAAATTGTATACTTTACTATCCTTAAATCTATAAAACCTTCATTATCCGTCTAATAAAACAGATTTAAAACTAATAATAAACAAGATCAATATAGAATAAGAAGTTGAATATAATTGCTTATATTTTTATTGGTAAATTAAGATTCATCTTAAAACATCATTAAAATATCTTCGTAATCTGTTAAAACACTTTTATAATCAGTAAAAAGATATGAAAGTGGTCCACAGCCTTGTTTGTGTTATTATATGTAAATGTAAATTTAACCTATCTCATGCGATCAATACCTTTTTTTCTGGATGAAAGGTTCTCTTTCTTTTATGTACAATGTGTACGTAAAACTTCATGATGGTCAGTTAAGTAGAGTAAACATGAAAGTGTAACAGACAAACAAACATTTATGTCTGTAATACAACAATCGGGCCCGGCGGACATTGTGACAATAATTTGATAATAAAAAAACCTTGACCAACTATATGTCTAAACATTCCTCGTCAATTACTATAACCATATGAAAATCCGATCAGCAGTTTTTGAGTTTATCGCGAACAAACAGACAGATGTGGCAGAGGACTTTGTTTTATACTATGTAATGATTAAGGGCTAGTAATGATTAGTTTTTCTTTTTTTTATGTCATAGGAGGCAAACGAACAGGCGGGTCACCTGATGTTAAGTGATCATCGTCATCCATAGACACTTGCCTGGGAGGGGAGGGGAGTCGCAAGTGTGTTGCCAGCCTGTGTTTGGGGTAAGGGATAAAGGGGAGGGAAGGGGTTAAAGGGGAGAAGGAGCGGTGGTCCTTCGGCGCTCTCACTGATTGAACGAAATGCACCAATTTAAGCACTGTTACTTCATGTAGGTTTTACTGTGGGTCGGGTGGTACTACCGCGGAAGAGCTTGACACATTCATGCTGAAACCAGTAATAGCTTCAGCGTGGCTTTACCACCTACCAAATGAGATGGAATTAATGGGAGATTGATTTTTTTCTTAAGAATTGACTTTATGAAAACCCCAAATCGAGTTTCAAAACCCTTTCTCATTTCCTGAGTGAATTTTTTTTTTCGATCTGACTATGCTATTGACCCAGCAAAATCTTATACAGCTTTACCGAACTACAAAATAGAAATACTTACATAGTAATCCTTCAATAATATTTCAATAGCAGCAACCAATGCATGTAGCACCTGTCCAGACCACATGTCACACTGTTCAATAAATCTTCTTACAATAGAATAGTTTGAGGCTAGTGGCAACATTTGTTGTACTATTTGTTTCAAGGCATCATCCAAATCATCAGATATCAAAAATGTTCTTGGATCATATGTGTCTTTTACTGGCTGATGTACAATATAATTACCAGGAACTCCAGAGAAAATGTATAGAAGTTCATCTATAATAATATTTTCTTGAGATGCTAAAGGAATCCCAGCTGAAAATTAAATAAACAGTAGGAATCATAAAATTAATAATTCTTCAATTTATTTTAGTACCTAGTGACAGTACTAACTGCTAGGCACCTATCCAAGAGAGAATTAAGGTACAGTCCTCACTAGACTTTTTAACCACTTCGAATGTAGTTGTGTGGAACACAAATTTAGGTATAAATACATATATTTAACACTGAGACAACTTAGAATAAATAAATACTAAATTTAGATTCTTAAAATGATGTTTTGACTATATTTTGTATTAAATCCTTGACTATATTATCAGCAAGGAAACTTAGGGTTATATACAGAAGGGCCAAAAATATTGTTTTATTTATTTGACATATAAATTACTATCAGTAATATTTTTCTGGTCACAAAATCAAGTATTAAATATTTTCTAATGAAACCACAAAATTAGATGTCATAAAGGGCAAACTTGTCTAATATAGATTTGGTTGGTTGGTGGTCTACGTCTGTCAGCGTCGGACGCGTGTATCTGTAGCTTATACCATTTTTACATTAATTATTGTAGATTTTGAAGTTGATTTTTGTTTAAAGTGTGTTGTTCTTATAACTTTGTGGTGGTGGTAAGTCCTTGTGTGTTTTTTCCTGATCGCCCTTCATTTAATACACTCTCCATTATGGAGGGTGACCCCCCCGATCCCCCTGTTCCCCCGGATATTCCAGCCTCTTCCTCAGCATCAGTAATTACTGGTAAGCGCCGTTCGAATTCCCAGAGCGAAGCCCCTACCGGTAAAAAAGCAATCACCGACCTAGATATGGGTTCCGCATCTATTCAACGGATCTACTTACACCCTAGCATTGTCATAGGGATTAATTCTTATGCTGAATCAGACAAAGGTCCTTTCGTAATCCAAATTTCACGCTCTGAACCAGATCCTCCAGCTGGCCTTACCATTCGGCCAATTAAATTTGGTCAACTACTTTTCAAGCACAGCATAAAAAATATATGTCCAGACGGCGTGAAACGTATCGGGAGAAATAAAATATCGGTAGAATTTTCGTCAGTGGTGGACGCCAATAATTTTTTAAGTAACCCTATCCTAACAGAACATAAGTATATAGCTTCTATACCGTCTTTCAATGTTACCAGAATGGGACTTGTCCGGAATGTACCAGTAGACTTCTCGATGGATGAGTTCGTTGAGAGTCTTGTATTACCTAGTCATTGCGGTCTGGTACTGAAAGCTAGACGACTGAGTAGAAAGGTCGTTACTGATGGTAAGACAGATTGGGTTCCGACTCAAACAGTTGTGCTTACTTTTAGAGGTCAAATACTTCCAGAAAGAATATTTTCCTTTCACACATCTCTATCTGTTGACACGTATCAATTTCCTACCATACAATGTATGGCCTGCTGTCGTTATGGTCATGTGAAAGCTCAATGCAGATCAAAACCCCGTTGCTACAAGTGTGCGCAACCCCACGAGGGTATTTCATGTGAGGTTCCAAATGAAAAATCTATGTGTTTGCACTGCTCGGGTCAGCATTTTGCTACATACAGCGCTGCCCGGAACATGATAGACAAGTCAACATTAAAAAATCCATGGCTCTAAATGGAATCTCGTACGAGGAAGCTGCCCAACAGTTTCCTCAAGTGTCTAGATCATTTTCTGACGTCATCCTATCGACCACCCCTTCCCAACCCCAACTCATTCCCGCCAACAAAACTAGCTCCGATCTTACTCAATCTTCCCATTCCTATGTTAAATCCACCTTTACGAACCGTCGCCCCAAGCCTCCGCTAGGTAAGTCGTATGATAAAAGTAGCCACCAAGCAATTGTAACTACCTTGCCTTCTGTATTACCTAATGGTTGTGCATTACAAAATCCTTCTCCCGCTGATACTTCAGTACAATCTGACAGTCTTGTCAAGCTCCTTCTTCAGATTCTCATTGACCTGGTTTCCCAGAACAATCCTTCCTCACCGTCCAACGTTGCCTCTTCACTTGCCTCCTTATCCTCTATAATTCATCAATATGGATCCACTCGTAATCCTTCAATGGAATAGCCAAAGTTTACGCCCCAAGAAACATGAATTAATACATTTGATTGATAAACTCAACCCTGCTGTTTTGTCTATTTCGGAGACATGGTTCGTGCCTGGTTTCCGTTTTGCAGTTCCAGGTTACGCTTGCTTCCGAGATGACAGATCTGATGGGTACGCAGGCTGTGCCCTTTTCATAAAGAGCACACTCCCTTTTTCCCAAATTCCTCTCCCTACCCACTCTCCTGGTATCAATATTGTGGCTGCCAGAGTTCTTGACATATCATTCATATCAGTATACATCCCTCAACCTAGCGGCTCCTTACTTCCAGACATCCTCCAAGTGTTATCGTCTATACCATCACCCATAGTTTTATTGGGTGACTTTAACGCTCACCACCTATCCTGGGGTGGGAGTCACAATGATTCTTTTGCTTGGTGTCTTTTAGAATCTTTTGATGAGGCCAACCTCTGTGTCTTAAATGATGGCTCTCCTACTCGTAGAGTTTTACCCAACCAGAATCCCAATAGCGCCGTAGATCTCTCGGTCTGCTCTAATTCCATCTCACCCCTCATTTCATGGTCTACTCTGAACTCCACTTACGGTAGTGATCACTACCCTATTATCCTTTCCATCCCCAGTAAAGTATATCCGAATTTTTGCTATTCTCCCCTATTAAAATATAGATTATCCCGCGCTGACTGGAGTTTATACTCTAATCATCTCGACATTGCAATCGACTCTCTCCCTGATCCTTGCCCCGATTAGATACTTCTCACCTATTCAAAATTCATTGAAGCACTTACTGGCAGTGCAAATATTCACATTCCTTTGTCAACTCATCCAAAAAGCAAAATTTCTACACCTTGGTGGGATTCTGAGTGCTCAGTGGCTCTCAAGCAAAGAAAAGAGGCTGAAAAGAGATACAAATCTGCGATGACTTCTGAAAATTTTATGAGTTTTCGACATATTTCTGCAAAAGTAAAAAGACTTTTACGTTTAAAAAAGAGACTGGGGTGGCTCTCATTTTGCGAATCATTGTCTCCTAAAACTCCCTCTGCTTTAGTGTGGCGTAAAATAAAACGGTTTCGTGGGGCTGCCAATTATGATAACCTGTCTCATAACGACCATCGTGCGTGGTTGGAGGACTTCATCAATAATCTATCCCCTGATTTTGTTCCATCCCCAGATATGCTCCCAGTATACTCAGTTCAATGTACTAGTCCAACGAGCATGGATGACTCCTTCTCGCTTATTGAATTAGAAATGGCTCTAGACAGACTCTCCTATTCTTCGCCCGGGCTAGATGGAATTCCTTATTCGTTTATATCAAAATCGTCCAGTAAAAATAAACAGTACTTCCTTCGCTTAATTAATACTATATACAACTCCCAACAAATCCCAGATCCTTGGAAAACACATGTAATCATCCCTATTCTCAAACCTGGTCAAAATCCAACCGACCCTAAAAGTCGTAGGCCTATCGCCCTCTCATCAGCCTTGGTTAAAATAGTGGAGCGCATGATTAAACTCCGTTTGGAATGGTTCGCGGAGAACAACAATTTAATATCCAAATCTCAATTCGCATTTAGACGAGACAGCAGCACACTTGATAGTCTTGGGATCTTCACGACTGACGTGCATGTCGCATTTAGGAAGAAAGAGTATTTGGTGGGAGTTTTCCTAGACATCGCGTCTGCATATGACAACGTTATGCTTCCCGTCCTCAGGAATAAGCTAATTCAGCTGAGGATCCCGGTTAAGCTAGCTTTCTTTATATGCTACATCCTGATGGAGAGAAAGGTCATCATAAAATATCAAGGGTTCTTCTCTTCTCCTCGCACTGTGTGGAAGGGTTTACCCCAAGGCTCTGTACTCAGTCCGCTGCTGTATAGTCTTTACACCCATGACATAGACCAAGTTGTGAACCCGTTCTGTTCCATATTACAATACGCCGACGACCTCGTTCTTTACACTACAGTATCGGAACCGAGTAATGCTGCATCCAGATTAAACTCTGCCCTTCAGTACCTTTCGCCATGGTTACTGGATCATGGTCTCTCTTTGTCAGTCCCCAAGTGTGCAGCGGTCGTGTTCTCCAAACGGAGAAATATCCCTGTAGTTCATATCAGAGTGGGTGAAGAAGAAATTCCCCAGGTAACGAAGATTAAATTTCTAGGTATTTGGCTAGATGCTAAAATGACTGGGTCTCCGCATGGGGATTATATCTCTGGCAAATGTGAGAAGAACATCAATATCATGCGGTCGTTATCTGGAGCGTGGTGGGGAGCTCACCCTTTTGCCCAAAAAATGCTTTACAATGCTATCATACGTAGCCATCTAGATTACGGAGCATTTATTTTAGATCCCACTAATAAAGGAGTCTCTGAGAAACTCTCAAAAATACAATCAAAATGTCTTCGCATTATCTTAGGGGCCATGAAATCCTCACCCATCGACGCGATGCAAGTGGAATGTGTGGACCCCCCTTTATACCTACGCAGGCAATTCCTTTCGGACAAGTTCCTATGTAAACTCTTCCAAAACTCCGAACACCCTCTTCTACAGAAGCTAAGACATCTTGCGTGCATAGTTGAAAACGAGGGTTACAACTCCTTATTCGATTTGCCTTGTCTTCTACGCAGTTACATCAAAATTTCCCGGCTAACTATTCCCATCCTGCAGTTTCCATGTAAGATTATTTTCTCGCTTCCTTATGAAGCTTTGCTGTATCAACCTAATATAATCCTAGATCTGGGCATTCAAAATGACCTAGTAAATGCTAACAGAATTTTAAAAGACAAGCTTGCTTCACAATTTTCGGACTGGCTAGCTATCTACTCTGATGCATCCAAACTGGCCCAAGATAAAAATGTGGGAGCAGCCGTGTGGATACCCTTTTTTAAAATCATTCTTAGTTTCAAGTGCCCTTCAGTTTCAACAGTGTTTACTGGTGAGTCCATCGCAATCTTAGAATCTATAAATTTTGTAATTTCCCATAGTATCAAAAAGTCTATCATTTTAACTGACTCAAAAAGTTGCTTGCAAGCCATACTGGCTAATCCTTTCAAATCCAAATACAGATCCCCAATAATTTGGAAAATCAAAGAATCCCTGTATATTTGTAAACAGCAAAACTTAGAAATCGTCTTGGCTTGGATTCCGGGTCACTCGGGCATTCCAGGCAATGAAACCGCAGACTCCTGTGCTAAACAAGCTGGCAACATAGGTTCCCTAGATCATTTTAAGATCATTCCAGGGGATCTATGCACAAACATGAAACACCAGTTGTTTAAAGCTTGGAATGTTCAGTGGAAGACATCATACAAGGTTAAGGCAAAATTTTATGGGTATATTCAACCTACCATCCCTAGTAAACCCTGGTTTTCCTTATTTCGGAACGTAGACAAGAGCACGATATCGGTCATCTGTCGTATTCGTTTAAACCATGCCTGCACGCCTGTCCATCTGGCAAAAATTAGAGTCCGGGATCACTCGCTATGTGAATGTGGTTTGGACGAAGGAAACTTGGACCATATTTTTTTTAATTGCCCAAAGCGGAGTGTGTCACTTTATGACATACTCCCCCAGGAGATATCCCGTCCCACCCATATGCAATTTCTTCTCTCCCTCTCCTTTACCCCTTTTATTTCCCTTTTGTGCAAATATATTAGCGTGTATAGGATTAAGCTATAATTAAACATTGTACCATAGTTTCCTGTATTAGAGATATATTGTAAATATATAAGGTATATACTTACTAACCTAGATGTTTGGAAATTTACTAACCTCAAGGGTGTATTGTCTTTTTGTTACATGTTGCACATAAATGGTGGTGGTTAAAATCAACTTCTTATCTTCTTTTGTTAAATTATTATTAATTAGCAGTTAATTACCATTATAGTTCAAAACGTACATGACACTGGCAGAATTGTGGATTTTTCCACAGAGGCCAAAGACCAAATAAAAAAAAAAAAAAAAAAAAA
>JACEII010000820.1:1999-15480 GCA_014332785.1 Antheraea mylitta
TCTTAATATCGGTTTCATTTGTTATAATATATACAGATCATACTATATATACTATGGAGATAATTCGTTTGTATTACATATAATAAACAAAATCATTTCACTTCCTCTTCTAAGACACTAATTAAAATAAAGTAGAAAATAACCGCGGAAATAATAGTCATAGAAAATTAATTACAAATCTAAATATTCTTCTCTGTAAAGCATATTATTACGTTAATCTTCTTATTTAAATAAAATTATAGAGGTTATTATATAGCCACATTTTTAAAAATTACTTCGGAACATTCTTTATCTAAAAAAATTCGATATATTCAATTAATATAACATTATTAAAGTTATATGAAACTAGGTTTTTATAAGCAATACGCTTTCAGTTACGTGTGAAGTGGAGCAAGTGGTACGGTGTGCATGCGTAGGAGAGAGCAAATAAACGGATAACATTCTGTAGAAAGAAATTTAGTAAGCAAAATAAATTGTGGCTTTCAGTACTTTTTTTATTTTTTCCTTCGTACACAATATATCTATCTATACTTGTTGGCGACGCACACGTTAAGTAGCGCACACATTAACTTACACGTAGGTTTAGTATGTTTCGTATAGAATATATATATAGATTTCATTGAGATGTGTATAGATTTTGTTAGGTAGTTCATATGATAGAAATGGATAGAAGCATATAGATTAATAGAGAAATAGTGATAGCGTTATTCACGCATAGAATTATTGATTATGTGTGTTAGTATAGGGTGACTTATAGAGTAGGTATCGAGAATTATACGATCGTACATAATAGTAAACATGGAACATCGTATAACTAAACATAGGCTGTTTGAAACTAATGATTATTGAGGTACATAAAAATTTACAATGGTGCCTCATAACCAACACGTGAGAAACAAGGGTTCTACAAATTGTATAGTGAATAATTTAGAGTATTAGTGAAATTCCAGCAAAATACCGGCTTCCCTTTGTGGTATTAAGACAGACAAAGCGGATGCCTTTAAAGTAATAGAGCCCAGCTGTCTAGTAATCGTATTTGTTATGGTTTTATGGCATCCAGTAAAAGTATTAACTTGTAAAGATAAAATATAAATTTGTGTAAGCAAAGAACTAGCCTTTGAATATAATAATATATTTTTAAATGGTAAACTGCACAAACAATAGATTAGAATTCGGCGAAGGTAATGGGCCCGCCGGCGATACTTTTATGACGGTGCAGTAATTCTCACGAGAATTTAAGAAATAATATTTTGTAAAATATAGATTTGTAATTTTTAATATTAATAGATATGAATTGAATTAAAATTATAGCATGGAATAACATATCACTTACGAAACAGTGATATGTGTCGTGATAAATCAGGGAAATCACGAACGTAATATCGAGTAATTATTTATTATTGATATCGAATTATAGAATATCGAGTAATCATTTATTATTGAATATCGAATGTACGTTGTATTTATGGATAATATGTCACCCTATACAGATAGATGTAGATAACACACTAGAAATAGATACATAGAAATATAAGTTACGGTTTAAGATTATAGAGTTAATGCAAAACGGCACTTAATATAGATATAACTTTATTCGTATGTAAAATAGATATAAGATAGAAATTTTAGCATATAAATAGATAATAAGGAATGTATATTATTGATTTTTAAAATGTATATAATATAGACAAATAAATAGAGACGCGAAAACCGAGCCAACAGCACAAACGATAGAGTCGCTTCGTGTAACGGTACCCGCCGCAGATTTTGCTTATAAGCACGGTCGGCGCGGTACCGGAATGTAGTCTGATCATAGAATTCAACGCGAAAACATCGTGTAGTCTGATCGCAGAGCTCATAGAGATAACATCGAGTAGTCTGAACATAGAATTCGTCGTGACAACATTGAGTAGTCTGATAACATAACAAGCAATAACATTGAGTGGTACGAGCACGCAGTATAGTAATTATTGATATTGACAGTAGTGCTCTGTTGGCTCGGGGACGCGGTCATTATATGAGAACCACGTTGTTTTCTTGCGACCACCCCGACCTCCGCTTCCGCAAAAGCTACCACCTTAATCGACTGGCTCGTGCATTATTGCACATCATAGAGAGCCCTTCTGGACACCAAGACCTGCATCCGACTGTCGCCACCGAGGCGGGCTACCGGCGCTCTCTCTACCATCTTTGAGAGTTCTACGCCCGCCCAACGCCGGGGAATGTCGCCTCGCCTCGCCTCACCTCTCACTCACCTCATTCCACCTAACCCCGCCTAATCGCGGGCCGGTGACGTACGAGGCCGAGAGGTGTCGCCGTTCATATAGATATTTGACAGGGCGGCGGCCCCAATACATTGAAAGGAATGGGCTTATTACAGTCAAAACTAGATCCTTGTATTTATTATAAAATTGTGGACATAAGTAATATCAATTTTCTCGCTATATATGTTGATGATCTGCTTTTATTTGTAAATAATGAAAAACAAAAACTTATATTAAAGAAGAACTACATAAACAATTTAAAATGAATGATCTTGGAGATGTAAGTAATTGCATTGGAATACATGTAGAGAGGGATAGGAAGAAAGGTATGATTTATTTAGATCAAAGAAAATATATACAAGAAGTACTACATAAATATGGAATGTCTGATTGTAAAACCGTTAAAACCCCAATGGACAAGAATGTAATGCTTGAAGAAAATACTGAAAATAGTAAAATATTATTTGATATTCCGTATCAAGAGATAATTGGTTACTTGTAATATGTTTCACAAATTACTAGATCAGACATATGTTTTGTTATAAATATGTTAAGCAGATATAATAATAAACCAAAAATGTCCTATTGGATTGCTCTGAAACGTGTCATGCGTTACTTGAAAGGCACTCTGGATTACAGATTGAGTTATAAGCAAAATCCAAAGGAAACTATGAATCATGGATATTGTGATGCAGACTGGGCAAGCTCAAGAGATGACCGGCGTTCCTGCACTGGCTATACATTTTTGTTTCAGGGAGGACCAAGCAGCTGGAACTCCAGACATCAGCCTACCATTGCACTATCTACAACAGATGCTGAGTACATGTCTCTGTCATCAAGTGAACAAGAAGCTTTGTGGTTAAAGCAATTTCAAGAAGGTTTTTGGCCACAGTTGAAGAATGATGCCTTGATCATTTACAGTGACAATCAAAGTTCTATTAGGCTTTCAGCTGCAGATGGATATCATTCCAGAACAAAACATATTGATGTGAGACACCACTTTGTACGTGACAAAGTTCTTAGAGGAGATATTAATGTTCAGTATATACAGACGGATTTAATGATTGCAGACGCTCTCACCAAAGCTACATCCTGCTCTAAGTTGGTTTATTGTTCAACTAAGATGGGTTTATGTTTAAGGGAGGATGATGAAAATATGTAAACATAAACTAATAGTGTTTGAGTTATCTATGCCAAATTTATATTTTTAGTCTATGATGTACATCTGTCATTACTTGCACTTTTCATTGTTCTGGTAAAGTCGAATAAACTACATCGTTATAACTCTTATCGTGGTATCATTTCAACAATTTCCTAAAGAGACGCACTACACTCATCAGAAAAGTCTAAGCAACATGTACTAGTTTAAATTTTAGGATGGTTCTTCACATTATAACGTTGTATATTATTTTTAAAATAATATCTTTAGGGTTCTATGATGTAAAAATAACAGCTGTTGTCTTTATAAGTTCTTTTAATAACAGAAATGAACAATATTAGAATATACTGTAGAAACTAAGATACATAAGAAACGAAACTTTTTTTTTTACAAAATGAAATTTCTAAAGAAAATGTATTTATTGTGAAAGAATAGAACAATTTAATACAAAGTATGGTCTCCTCTGCTATTTAAAACTTGTCGGCAACGATTATTCATTGAATTAATGAGACTGTTTATCTCATCTTACGGTATTCGCTCCCGATGGAATTGTAGCAAATCCTTCAGCTGTTGGGTTGTTGTCGCTCCGTCCAAGTCCTTCAAAACACATGTCTGGAGCATGTCCCATGCGTGCTCGATGGGGTTGAGATCTGGCAATTGTGCAGACCAGGGCAATACCCGGATGTTCTCCGTTGCAAAGTATTCACTGGTTCGCCGAGCTGTATGTGAACGCGCATTGTCATGCATTAACCTAAAATCGGAGGCAAAGGTTTGTGCAAATGGGTAGACATAAGATTTGAGAATATCCTCAATGTAATTTTCAGCATTCATGTTTCCATTTACAAAAACGAGCTCAGTTCGCCTGTTCTTCTTAATACCCGCCTATAACATAACTGTTGAGCCGCTGTATGGATGAACTTCCTGAACGCACCTGAGCCTTTTAGTATTTCCAGGCCGACGATACACTCGCACTCTTCTTGTGCTTAAACCCGAATCGCGACTCATCGGAAGACATAATTTTATCCCATTGTTCCTGGGTCCATGTTATGCGTTCTCTACACCATTCATATCGACGAGCGCGATTCCCGTGACGTATCGGTGGGCACCTGATTGTATGTGGAGCTCGTAAGCCGTACTCATGCAGTCGATTTCGCACAGTTTGAAGACTTACATCAACACCACTTGAAATTTGTAGCCTCAAACTTATCTCTCGGGCGGTTAACATCGGCTGGCGTCTTGCGGTCAGTTGTATGTACCGGTCTTGCCGAGTGGTTGTACTCCTATTACGGCCTGGATGCTATTCAGCGGGTTCTCCTGTATTATTGTAGCGCTGCCAAAGACGACAAATAACACTTCTATTGTTGGCGACGCACACGATAAGTAGCTTACATAGTTTTATACGTAGATTTAGTTATATTTTATAGAGAACATATATATATATATATGGGCATTGAATATAGAATCATGTGTATTGAGTTATCGAATTATGTGAATTATAGATAGAAGCGTGTATATTAATAATTGTATAGAGAATAATTAAAAGTATTAGTGAAATTCCAGCAATATACCGGCTTCCCTTTGTGGTGTTAAGACAGACAAAGTGGATGCCTTTGAATACAGTAATAGAGCCCAGCCGTCTTTTGAATAGTAATCGTATTTGTGTATTCGTTATGATTTTACGGCATCCAATAAAAATAATAACTTGTAAAGATAAACTACAAATTTGTGTAGACAAAGAACTAGCCTTTAAATAGAATAATTTATTTTTAAATGGTAAACTACACAAACAATAGATTAGAAATCGGCGAAGGTAAAGCGCCCGCCGACGATACTTTTATGACGGTGCAGTAATTCTCACGAGAATTTAAAAAATAGTACTTGTAAAATATAAATTTGCTATTTTTTAATATTAATAAATATGAATAGAATTAAATAATGCCAGGGAATAACATATCACTTACGAAACAGTGATGTGTGTCGTGATAAATTTGAGAAATCACAGACGCAGTATAGACTAATTATTTCATATTGAATAACGTGTATTGAATATATCGTAATCATTTAATATAGAATATCGAGTAATTATTATTGAATATCGAATGTACATTATATTTATGGATAATACGTCACCCTATACAGATAGATGTAATATAAGTTAAGGTTTAAGATTATAGTTTAGTGCAAAACAGCACTTAATATAGATATAACTTTATTCGTATGTAAAATAGATTTAGATAGAAATTTTAGCGTATAAATAGATAATAAGAAATGTATAGTATTGATTTTTAAAATGTATAAAATATAGATAAATAAATAGAGACGCGAAAACCGAGCCAACAGTCACAAACAATACAGTCGCTTTGCGTAACGGTACCTCCAACAGATTTGCTTATAAGCGTAGTCGGCGCGGTACTGAGTGTAGAGGACTCGCTCCGTCGTCATACGCGCGCGAGGACGACACCGGAGCTCCGCGAGTCGCTCGACTTTCGCCCCGTCCTGCGCGACGATGCGTCGCATTAGCGCCACCCCTCCACGTCCGGTGACGGTTACGGGGAGAATTAAGAAATCAGATGCCACGTCCTCACGACGAACGACCACAAGCTTGCCCATGGATCCCGAAATTCCTTGCACATCGAAGACCTCCGCTACGAAAACGGAACACCGCTCTATCGCGCTTGAAACCTCCACCGAGCCCGAAGAGGTGCTACAGGTGCCGGCCGTCGGGGAAACGACTCAGACGGGGACGTACGAAAGTGACCTTCTCGTCTTCGCCCAGTTGTTTTCAACTGGGGCCCTGTCTGAGGAGTTAAACCGTTGGACGGCGCTGTACCTACGCATCCGTCAGGATCAAGATGGAGGCTTTCCTACTGACGCCATTGACCTTGAAGCACTACAATCCCCAGTAAGAGGGAAATTAGTACTCCCGGAAATACCCGACTTCCAGCTTAGAGAAATCTCTAAAGCCCTACGCCGCAAGCGCGATCAAACGGAGCTCGACGCAAGCAACGACGAGCACCAAACGCAGCCGACTTCACTAGACGTCAAGTCATCCGAGAGCAAGAGGTTTAAACCCCTCTCGCTCACGCAAGCCACGGAACCACCAGACGTCCAGAGACCCGAGAGCGAGAGGTCTATATCCCTCTCGCTCACTCAAGCCACGGACCCCTCCGAAGTTCCCGTTTTACCCGTCGAGAGCTGCGGGGCGCCACCAGCGCCTACTCCTATACACTCGACGGCTAGTATTACGGAACCCCGATCTATAGCTATCGCAGCTAGATCCGGTGAGAGCCTCGAGACGCCACTAGCAACGGCGTCAACATCGACTCGAACATCCTACGCCGCGAAGGCGGCAGTATCGAACCCAACGAATACGACACCTCGGCCGCGCTTTCCTTCGATCGTCGTAGAAAGCCTGCCCAGATGAGCGGAGCATCTTAGACGCTTGGCTGAGCAGTTGGGACGCACGCCGAACGCACGACCGTATGGGAAGGGAATCCGTTTCATCCCGACGGACATAACAGAAAACCGGATCTTAACAGAGTACTTCGCTGAACTAGAGCAAGTCGAGGGAGTAAGCTGGATTACTTACTCGCCCTACACTGAACGCAGCCTTAAAGTCGCGATACGCGGCCTCCCTGAAGAAACCTGCTCGGACGAAATCATAGAAGCTCTCCGAGAAAGGGGACTGCACCCGGAGCACGTCCGGGAGATTAAAGGAAGGAGAGGAAGACCCGGGAGTATCTTCTTCTGTGCCCTAAAGAAGACGCCTAACACCATACCGATGATATACGGAATCAAAGAACTCCTCCTCATGGAAGTGAGGATAGAAGGATGGCATGGGAAGAGGGGCCCGGCACAATGCCATCGGTGCCAGCAGTTCCGGCACTCTTCCCACAACTGCCACCGCCCACTTGCCTGTGTGCGATGTGGAGGACCGCATCTTGCGCACCAATGCGCACGCCCACGCAAAGATCCGCCAACCTGCGCAAACTGCGGGGGAGCCCACACCTCTAATAACGCGACACTATGCCCGGTATATAAGAGGGAAACTAGAAATCGAAGAGCATGCACCATTGCACGGACAGATGACTCCGGCAAAGCAAGGGAGCTCATAGCTCCTCCCCAAGTGAATGTCGAGGAGTCGGCAGCAGGAAGCCTCATGGCGCCAGCCAACGACCCTCCCTCATTAAACAAGACATCCAGAAGAAAGAAGATGACCCCGCGCCCAGAAGGACGCGACCCAGTCCGATCTTAACGTGAAGATCAGATGGCACTTCACCCTAGAGACGCCCGCACACCTGCACCTAAGAAAGAGCCTGATGCCACTACAAGGAGGCATCACCCTGTCACCACAAGCCTTTCTGCAATCCAAGGACATGCCCGTTTTCACGGGCATCGCTGGATAAACCACTGGAGGAGGCAATACGCCTCGAGCAGTTTCCTCGTCCGCCCTCACAAGGGGGGTAGACTGAGACGACTAGAGCCGATTACTGAGTGTAGTCTGATAGAACAATTCAGTGAGATAACATCGTAGTAGTCGGATCGCAGAGTTCATTGAGATAACATTGAGCAGTCGGATAAAACAATTCAACGAGATAACATCGAGGTAGTCTGATCGCACAGTCCATTGCGACAACATTGAGTAGTCTGATTGCAATAATATCGAGTGTAGTAGAAAAAACAAAACATAATCAATTTTTTTTTTTCACAACCAGCCCATATGTCATCAATAACAAAAAAGTTTACTTACCTATGCACTTTGTTTGAGTAAATACTTAGAAATTAATTAATATAAATTGTAAAATTTGTAATATCACGCATGTTGCTTAGACTTTTTTGATGTGTGTATTTACGAAATTTGTAGTTTCCAATGTAATCGCTGTCACAGATTCAAATAGTTCGCCTATGGAAAGGTTGTAAAGTTAGTGTAAGTTGTAAAGGAAGGGTCTGTTAATTATGTTTACGCTGTTGACCCAGTAAGGTCTTAACAGATCTTAACAGCTTCATCGGATTACTCTTTTATATTGTGAAATTGAAAGAAGTGAAGATTATGTAATAGACTAAGTGAGATAGAGATATACTAAGATATCTCCATAGCAACTCCATACTTCAAATTACGATATTAATTTGTAAAAAGATACGACGTAATTATAAATCAACACAGGTGTCAGGTTTTGCGTCGCTGCTTATTAACCGACTTCGAAAAAGGAGGAGGTTCTATGTTCGGTTGTATGTATTTTTATGTATGTTAATCGATATCTCCGTCAATTGTGAACCGATTTTAATGATTCTTTTTTTGTTTGATTCGGCTATACTCCAAGGTGGTCCCATATAAATTTGAATAAAATGTTCATCCCCTAAGGGGGTTAAATATCGTTTATTTGATTTTCACCCAGTTTGTGTCTACGTATTTTCGTGTACTGGAAACCGTTTTCAACAATTTTATTTGAAATTTGATAACTGGGAATAGTGTTCTTGAAATTAAAAAAAAATCCAACCATAAGGGTTGAAAATAAAGGGATGAATAAAGCTTATATGAATAAATGAACTTCCCCATAAGCTAATTTTAATGAAAACTTGGAACAACCTGTTGTAATGATAAGAATATCATTTAATCAATCCTGAATTGATCATGAAAATGAAGAATGGAACTCCTCAACGGCTTACAGCAGCTATCTTGTGTTTGGGTACATATGACTCGTTTTGACGACGACTTACATGTGGGATTATGACTGTTGAGGCAATTCCCGTGAAGCGGACATTAGGAATGATGAGGTTCTGAAATTCGTTCACAATTAACCTAATTTGACCAGTTACATCTAGTGCTGTGTAATATCATGTTTATTTGTCAAGTTATGAACTTCTGAAGAACAATTACATCTGTATCAAATTAAATCAAAGTCATGTACTAGAAAAATGGTGGCAAGCCACTTTATATTTTTCTTTATTATTTTAGTTATTGTCCAGACCTCTCGGTATTATTATAAACATTACAGGTATACAGGTAACCGCTTATATATAGGTAGTCTACTAGCTAACCTAGCTACTAGAAGTCTAATTACCATCACTATGAACAAATTCCAGATATTAACCTTTATTTGTTGTCCACTTCACATAAAATACAACTGTTATCAAAAAGACCGCAGCTATGATCAAAGTAAGAGCGTAAACGTTGCGGAAGAATTAATATAGATTAAGATTCTTACAATCACTAAACCTTCCTTACCTTATAATTAATTAAAACCGGATAAAATATATTTATATACACTAAAAATGGAAAAATAAAAATTTTTACAAAAAAAATTGAACCAACTTCGATATCAAAAACTTATAAAGCACTAAAAAGTGAAAAATAAATATACTATTAAATTAACCAAATTAAATAAAATATATGAGTATTTTCGCTACCTAGAGATATATTGGAAGTCGGTGCCAACCGAAAATCATATCATCTACATAGGTACAAAAGTTAAGTTCAATCTCGTCTCGTGATGTATATTTTTATAATGTATATACTTTTCTACCTGCAACAAATTTGAAATTTTGGTTGGCACCGACTTCCAATATATTTCTAGGTAGCGAAAATACTCATATATTTTATTTAATTTGGTTAATTTAATAGTATATTTATTTTTCACTTTTCAGTGCTTTATAAGTTTTTGATATCGAAGTCGGTTCAATTTTTTTATTATCTTACTTAAGCATCGAAAATTTTAGAATCGTTCCATCGTTCTTCGAAATAGCTGAACGAATTATTTGAAATCGTTATTGATTTTATACACATTAATAATGTTATAGTGTTCAGTAACATTATATATTTAAGTTTTCGAGTTTAATCAATTATATGGTCATGCGTATAACATTGTTTCTAGATTAATGTATAGTTGTTACACGGCGTCTTGTTTTAGTTACGCTAAGTCAGGTTTGTTATATGATATTATTCCTATTTCTTCTGCGTTGTCATTGTTATATCTTCGATTCGAATCTAAATGAACTAAACACCATGCCCGTTTTATACTTCATACTGCAATGTCTGCAATGCGAGACAGTCTCAATATCTTACGTATAGATATTTGCAGCGATCTTAACACCAGGTACTACTTCGGGAGTATGATCTTCATTGCATCTCGGAGACTAGGAATTCTGCACAGGTTGCGAGTATTTTCACGCCTGATCTTTATCTCCTTTATAAGCCACAAATTCGGCCTTGCGTGGAATACTGTTCGCACCTCTAGGACGGTTCTGCCAAATACCTACTGTATGCTTTGGACAGGTTGCAGAGACGGGCTGTCCGCATTGTTAATGATGCAGACATTACAGAGTTTATAGAGCCGCTTAATTGCGCAGAGATATTGCCTCACTGAGCGTGTTCTACCGACTGTATCATGGCGAGTGTTCTACAGAGTTGTGCAATTTAATCCCTTCCTGTCCTTTTCACAACCGAACCACATACGCTGGTCTTCGGAGCCAAAGTTTTACAGTACACCCTATCTGGGCACGAACTAAAAAGTTTGCAACATCCTATCTTTGCCATACCGTGAAATTGTGGAACAATCTCCCGGCTAGTGTGTTTCCTCCTTCCTATAATATTGGGTCCTTCAAGCGTAACGTGAAGAGGCATTTACGCTGTCCGGTATGACAGCGGCGACCGACGACGGATGGTTTATCTCTCGGCAGTCACCGTTGTTTTTGGATTGCACTGTGCTTACCATCAGGCATAGTACAGTCATTTTGCCGTGCTTCTATATAAAAGAGAAAAAAAAACTACATTGTTAAGAGGTATGAAAACAATTTGCAAAAAAGTGGGAAAAGAAACACATAGTAGTTGATTAATTCGCATTTTTATAACAACCAAATTTGTTACGAGATTACAAGACTGTAAAAGAAAGTCAATTGCGAATCTGAGTAATAGAGTAGTCCGCGAGTACTGAGGTATCCAACACAGCAATGGCCCTATAGAATAAATTTCGGAAAGATCACAGTATCTCAGGAAAAACGAAAACCGACCTGTTACGATTATTCTATGGTCCCTATCCTTCTTAGTTAGGCTGACTTAGAAAAAAATATTCTTTATTCGCGTAAAATTATTATATAAGGTAGTCCCTATAAGACGCACCTAAAAAAAATTTTGTTCGTAAAATCTTCGAAACCAATTATTTCCTCTCGTTATTACAATATTTTCTCGAGATTGTTTTAAATTTCCAACTAGAATACTTTAGACATTTTTGAGCGACTTCTGAGCGTGAATATTAAAGACCTTTTTATTTTATTTTTCTTGAAGTTGACATACTGAAGAATAGAAATAAGGAAGAAGAGATGCAAAATGTAGACGATTTTCACTATTAAAATGTATTTGACAAAAAACAATAATTTTTAATTTTTTTCGACGAATTCGGAAGTTCTCAAAAATACTGAGGTATCTCTTAATTTTTTGCATTGGGTTGCGCCTTAGAATAACACCGTCGGAAGATACTCGAAAAACATATATGGTTTTTTTTTAGGCTACCCTATTCTTCATATTTCTAGGAGTCCGAGACCGTCAAATCTGCACATTGCAAAGGCACAGAACGATTTCAATAATCGTGTTTTTCCCGAAAGCTACGAGTTCTATGAATAATCTTTCACAACGTTTTCATAACGTATTAACAATATGAAAAGGGGAGGTTAAAATATTCTAAGAAAGGATTTTTTTTTATCGAAGCACGACAAAGTGACTGCACTATGCCTGATGGTAAGCATAGTACAATCCAAAAACAGTGGCGACCACCGAGAGACAGATTATCCAACGCTGGTCGCCGCTGTCATGCCGGCCATAATGACGATAGTCACCCGGTACTGGATATGCACAGGCTGATCCCGAAACGCGACGCGCAAAATCGAGTCACTATGACGGGCTTTTTCGCCATATACATGGTGGTTGCGACCCAGTCGGGCTGTAAAACCCTACCACCCCGCTATCGCCATTGCCTCGTTCGTTGATCAGCAGGGTGCACCACGTGCAGGTGAGGTTGGCTTCGGTGTCTCAAGTCTGAAGATGTTACTCGACACCCCTTACACCCCTTAATTGTTAACCGTTAATGTTCTTCGAGTAAAGTGTACAGTTGGAAATGTGCATGATGCCTTTATTGAACCCACGTATCTCCTCAGAGATAGCTCTGCACTCAGCAATAGGCCATTCTCGTGGCTATCATTATTGAGATATCAACAAAAAATATTTCTGTTCAAATTGTTTACTTTTAAGGTTAAATAAATGAAATATCGATTTAAATTGTTTCTTAATACCGAGCTGTTGATTAATAATGAGAGGCTCGTTTGGGTGATTTGATATCGCCACATGTGTTTATAACTTCGACCCATGATTATGTAAGGGAACATTGAAGTAATCAATTAGCTTCAGCCGAACACCTGTGTTGATTTTTAATTAAATAATCATTTTTGTAGTGTTTATACTTAGAAGATAATATTTATTGTGAATCAACGTTTTGTATTATGGTGGGAATACCCTTCTATAGCTATCTCGTAAAATCTTTATTAGAATCATATTTGTGTGAGCAGTCAGACTATAGCTCTTTATTATATTATTTATTTGGTTTGTTAGAATACATTGTTGCGATGTGTACGAAACTTAAAGTCATTGGTAATTTAAGACTAAATTCAATGTGAAATAACATTTTCGATGTTATCTGGAACTATCAAAACTCGTGAACTATTTCAACTGTTTTGTGCATTAAAAATTTCATAAATCAAAGGTTTTGCTCGCCAGTCACTCAAGTGATGTACTCGTATAATGACAAAAAAGAGATAGAGTTAGACACGGAGTTTTTAGCATTCCATGGATTCCATTTGAGTGACTGGTACATTTTGTTATGGAGCGAAGTGTTTGGAGATATGTTTTGCACTCATAACCCAAGTATAGGTTTTTTTAAAGTAGCACAGCAAGGTCACGCCTTCTTACTTTATAGTAAGTAAAGCGTGATATAAAACCAACACTGATGAAGTATCGATAATCCGTCGACAACTGTGCAGTACTGTCATATCGATATCGGTCTGCATGCCTC
>JACEII010000821.1:0-13478 GCA_014332785.1 Antheraea mylitta
GAATTTATCTTTCATGAAACCTCTAATACTCATCCAAGAAAGTTAACATTCCTGAAACCACTAACACCTGTCAAAGAAATTAACTTTCATAAAATGACTAACGCCTATCAAAAGAAGTCTAAAATACTCCCTAATCATTCCTTCGGCACTAAAACCATATATCATTTCTTACTATACATAAAAAAATTACTACAACTATACATTTAATCTGAATTGAAAATACACATATATAAGTAACATTAAGATTACATTTAAAATTTTATCCTAACACTGACTGGCAACTACAGACTTGTACGTCATTGAAATTTAATAGACAATGAAAATTGATTCTACTATCCACAGATCTTTAAAAAAAAATATTTAGCTTGGTTTAACATAGCAAGATTACATGCACTATCAGAACAAATTTCATTGACAAATTTATTCAAAGTCGAAACAGTTTAATCCGAAAAATCAAACGCGTCTATTCATTGTCAATTCATGTATTTGAAACAAACTTTAAAATGACCTGCATCAGAATAAAAAAGAACTGCTTTTATAATTAATGCATTGGCGTATTATGAAACAGTTTAATCCGAAAAATCAAACGCGTCTATTCATTATCAATTCATGTGTTTGGAACAAACTTTAAAATGACCTGCATCAAAATAAAAAAGAACTGCTTTTATAATTAACGCATTGGCGTATCACAAAATAGGTTTAATTCGAAAAATCAAAAGCGTCTATTCATTGTCAATTCATGTATTTGAAACAAACTTTAAAATGACCTGCATCAAAATAAGAAAATAACTGTTTTTATAATCAAAACATTGGCGTCTATAGAGCTGGGTATAGGCTGGTTTGGTTTGGGCCTTGCTCGACTCAGGATGTTTTATTTCCTTGGCTTCAATGACTATCCCTTTTTAGTGTCCATGCCCCCTTACAATAAACCCTAGATATGCCAACGAATACCTACCTGACATAAATCAATGACATAATATTAACTTTTAGTTCAAACACTCCTCGGCTAATATTAGAAAAATTGTAAAAATAGAACAAATATTCAGATATAAATTTTAATTAGTTAATTGAAAGAAACTTAGGAGAATGAAATTAAACATGAGAAAATAATTGATTAGTGGAGATTAAAGAAATGTTAATGTTATAAAGATATTAAATACAGTTATAATTAGTTACATAAAATTGAAACTAAAGGAAGTATCCTGACTGTACGTAAGAAAAAGCACTCACTATGATATGATTAGATTAACATTTCCATAACTTAATAAATATAACCTTTTTCTAGTATTAGCCTCTGCAATCTAAATTTTGCCTAACATACTTAACAATCGCTGCAAGATTCAGATCCACTGGAGCTTTCAGAGTCGCTCTCAGACTCATCGCTGCTATCACTGTCTGAAGAGCTTGAGCTGTCTGAGGAGGAATCTGAAGAGCTATCAGATGAACTCTTATCCGAACCTTCCTGGCTTTCATCTCCACGTTTCTTTTTATTGGGTATTTTGCAACTGCCATTGCTATAACAAGAATGGAAATCACTTAATAAAAAATATTTTTAAATTTGTTGCAGGTATAAGTAAAATCACATGATAAAATTAAGAAATAATGAAAAAGTAAAATAATAATACATTATTTAATTTTAGTGACCTTTTTTAATTGGATAGAAGAATCAGTATAATAATAATATTTAGGAAATGTATAAGAAATTACATTTTTTTTTATAACTCTTTTCATCACTTGCTTATATGAAGGTAATCTAACATAAACTGATATATACAATAAAAAATCAAATTAATATAACCCTTAGTCACTAAGGCTTAAAGTACTGTACTGCTCACAGGGACATTATATACTACAACCAATCACTAGGATGTCACTTTTACTACATAAGCAATAGAAACAATACCAGAATTTCCAATGAACTAACTACTACTGAGATGAATTCTGTATTTGCGTAAAAGAATAATTAAGATTTTGTCTTTGTTGATTACAAGTTTTTTTCCGTAGGGGCAAGATTGCTGGAAGTTTAAAACTGGGTTCACAAACATTTTAATTCATTATCTATAATTACTTAATTAATTAATATAAAGGCAAATTTATAAATTATCCAGTCATATTAAACGTGGCTATTAGGAAAAATAACCTGCTTTCATTTATGCTTTAAGAATTCTGTGAGAATTTCTTGAAGAATTCATTGGGCATGATAAATCACCACAATAAATGATAAATATGATCTATAGCCTGATACATTCTATACAGCAAATCATCTATTTGTCTATAATAAAAATGTACTCATTATACACATGTATGTAACACGGGTGAATCTTCAATCATGTAATTTGTTTCTCATTGAAAAGCTTACAGTCAAAATCTATTATAGCAACATTAAAGACACTACTCATGTTAATAGTAACAACTGGTGATGTTTTTGAGATATAGCATAGATACATTTTTGCTTTCCAATCATATGACATATGTAGGTATACATAAATAGAATATTATAGATGAATACTATACATTAATGGACTTAATTTATCTAACTAATGGAAGTTTAATAGTTAATAGAACTTTGTAGTGGTAGAGCCACGCTGAAGCTATTATTGGTTTTAGCTTGAATGGGTCAGCTCGTCCGGGGTAGCAACACCCTCTCACAGAAAACCGACGTGAAGTAACAGTGCTTACATTGTTGCGTTTCGTTCGGTCAGTTAGAGCGCCGGAGACCCATCTCCCCTCCCCTCCCTTCTCCTCTTCCTTCCCCTCCCCGTTTCTCTCCATTCCCACAAACACAGGCTGACAACGCACTTGCGACTCCTCTGGCGTTGCAAGTGTCTATGTACGACGGTGATCGCTTAAAAACAGGTGACCCGCATGTTCGTTTGCCTCCTATATGACATAAAAAAAAAGAAAAAGTAATTTATCTAACTAGTAGAATTGAACTTCAGGAAACATTGTACCTCTTATTCCTTTACACATGCTCCCGGAGTGGTGTTAAAGAATGTTGAGATGTCAATAATACAAAATTCAGATAATACTTTTGAATGACATTGGATAAATATTCTTGTGAAGTCAAACTACATTTTTTTTAACTTACTATGCTATTGACCTTACTGGCCTTCACAGCTTCACGGGACTACAAAAACTACATATCATTATATACATATACATCATTATATATATCATTTTGAATGATTCAGCCAATAAGAGACCAGTATTTAAATTACTTATTACTGTATGCAGATTCTAAAATCCAAAAAAAAATATTCCTTATATGCTTATTATATTCCTGATATGCTTTTACCGCATACAAATTGGTGACAAGGAAAATTGAATGTGGTAGGTAGTGATAAATATTATAGAATCAAATGTTGATATACAACTAATATGACTGGGCATTGAGATAAAAAATATAATTGCTTTTAATTCATGAATAAATAAATACTTTATTGTACTTTTAGTTCATATATATGAAAGCTATTGGCACAAGGTATTTTCTTCCAACAAACTAGGAACATTGTGGAGAGAAAAGTTTAATGTAGGTAGTCCAAAATAATGAACATACCTACAAAAGTTAATTTTGTAACCTAGATTAGTAATAGTGCAAAGTCATTTGAACAGTGTCACTGTATCTGTGTTGTATTTGGGTGAAACGGTGAAACAGCTCCAGTCCTCCTTACTTTCACATTGGAGACTCATTACACATATACTCATACATACACTATATACATATCAAACACTAACCACTGCTTGTGACTTCATTCGCATGGAAAAGTTACTTTGGGCTAAAGCTAACATGCGATGGAAGCTCTCAATAGGAAAAAATCCCGATTTTTAAACATTCTTCATTGGTACTCCCCTCCTATTGGTCTTAGCGTGATAATATATAGCCTATAACCATTCTCGATAAATGAGCTATATAACATTGAAATAATTTTTCAAATCAGACCAGTAAGTTCCTAAGATTACCCCCTACAACATTACAAACTCACAACATCACAAACTTAAAACCTCTTTATAATATTAGTACAGATTGAGAGTGAAAAGAAACCCAGAGGCTACTAAAGCTGAAGTAAAAAACATTTGCAAGTCACCTGCATTGTCTAGTGCATCTAAATTAGGCTTAGTCAACAAAATTCAGTTTACAGTTGCCACAACTTAATGTAGATATTAATTGTTCAAGAAAAGATATATTTGTTGAATCACGAGTCTGTTCTCTTGATATGGAGCCCTTGAGTACGCTGCTCACGCGATACAGTGACACAAAACCTTACATCGCTGCTACAACATCACATACACACCCTAGACGCTTACACACTGTTTTTCTTTGTCAGAGAATTAAAGGACAAAGAGTTCTACCCTCCTTTTTTTCTAATCCTATCCTATATACACTCATGTAGCTCTGCCAAAGACGACAAATAACACTTCTATGAATGCCAAAATGTCGAGATACCTGAGATTGATTACTTCCCGCTTGCAACATCCCTACAGCTCTTTGCATTTCATCTGCCATCAAATGACGTCGCTTCAAGAGTAAAGAATATCTAACAATTCAATTTTGTCACTAATTTTATTTAAATGGTTGGTAAAATTATAAAATCAAGACTAAATGTAGCAATTAAAAGGCACTTAAATTCAAACAAATTTGCAGTTATTTGAATTTTATGAAAAACCTAAACATAATCAATTTTTTTTTTAAACCAGACAGTAATTCATCAATAACAAAAAAGTTTACTTACCTATGCACTTTGTTGAGTAAATACTTAGAAATTAATTAATATAAATGGTAAAATTTGTAATATCACGCATGTTGCTTAGACTTTTTTTGATGTGTGTATATGGAGGGGTTGTTGAGGTATGCTTGGTACATATATGCATCTCAACAACTCAAACATATATGAATAGTCAGCTAGGTTAGCTAAGATAGGTCGCAAGTTTGCATGTAACAGGCAACTGCCAAGCCGAGGTGTGCCGTGCACCCTTGAACTAGTTGCCCAAATAAAATCGGCTGAGTGCCTTTAGAGCTCGCCTCAATAGTTTGGTGAAGCTGTGAAGACCATTCCAGGTCAGTGTTTACATATCGAAAACAAAAAAAAATTGAATCACGAATTGATGAAAGCAAGTAACAGTATGTATCTATACCTACCTGGTACTTGTTTACCTCAAAAAGTATTAATCATCTAAGAAAAGTTCAAGTATGTATTTATATTTACTTGGTATAATTTTTACTTTGGGACAATGTGGCTATATACTTAAGAATAAAGTTAAAGAATAAAGCTAAACAACACGACAGACAACAGACAATCTATAACAAATATACTTTAAAATAGAACTGCGGGTAGTCTTCAAACAAGAAACTTTCTAGAATATGCAAGTAAATTTTACCTGCATTGTCCCTCCTTATTGGCTTTCAAATTCAACTTCAGCACCTGTGTCCGCGACGGGCGCATCAGTACCTTGCGTTTTCCTTTGCATTCGTAGCTCCAGTGACCATACTCCAAACACTTCTGGCATTTGATGCCTTGAGGAAAGGCAGCTGCCAGCGCCGCCTGCCTATCATATAATAGAATCAAGTTTATATATCGAAACGAAAATAATAAAAACAATTATAAAAGATGTATTTAGAAGAATAATTACTTTTTCCTCGCAGCCTGGTGTCTGTTGTAAGTTCCAAGAGTCATGATTAAAAACCGTTAAGTTCTGGAAACGTCGGATGCAAAATATGTGGGTATACCAATTTTTTTATCAGCACTGAATTAACACCACCAAACGCAAGAGCTCGTATGCAAATGATTTCAATTTTCAATTCACAATCACAGCAAATAGCAAGCGTGGATATAGCGCAGATGTCAAAATTATAAACAAAAATATAGATCAGAATCTATATTGTCTATGATATTTTTGTTATGGATGTCATTCAACCTTATAATACTTTATAATTCTTTCTTAAACATTTTTCGACCACGTTCGCATACTGTCATCATAATATTATTCACACATAACATAAAATCACACAAATAAGAAATCAATACAGAATTAAAGTAATAACCATAGATTAATCAAACCAAATCCTACGATATTAATCTACACATTTATAAAAAAAATCGTATATTGTTGCTAGTCTAAGGAGTAGTATCTTTGTGTAGTATAAATTAAAAATATGTTTCTCTAAATGTATCAAATTTAAGTGATGTTGGTGGAGTTAAAGAATGGATTTTGACCAAAGGGCACTATTTTTTTTACAGTTATAATTTACAACATAGCGACTGCTTAAAATATACTAAATTTGTTTCTTTTATAGTGTTATTATTATGACCCAAGTTGTCCAAGTTGTATTTAACTACACAATATATTAATTTCGATAAGAAAGTAACACCTTCTAACTTCTTATCGCCATTCTGGCATTTTTTGGAATTTTTATTTGATATATTTCGGTAGACACTTCTTTCGTGAGATACTTCATATTAAATGTACCCTTGATAGTATATATATACTGTGTACATACACTGTGACTACGTTCAACTAGAAACTCACAACGCTCACGCTCACGACCACAGAGTACCTTATGCTCACGACCGCGAGTTTTCCCGTTCCACTAGCTCGCGAGCGTTACGATCGTAAGAGCTAGTGGAACGCATTTGTGGGCGTAGTGAGCGTTCAGATAAATAATAAAAATGGCGATCTAGAGAAAATAAAACAAAAACTTTGAGAGGTTAAGTTACACTTAGTAAGTCTTAACAGTAAATTCATATAATTATGAAATTCATTTAAGTATATTAAAGAAACAATGTATAATTCAATTTTTTTATTTTAATTATCATAAAAACATAAAAAATGACCTTATTGGTTAAATGAAAAAGATTAAATTACCATGAAATAATTATAAATTAATTTTGAAATTGAATTTTAGAATTCACAACATTTTTCAAAAGAAGTAAAATTATCAAAACTTTATTAACGTATTTCATTTCATATTTCATTTACGTATTTCAATACAATATGTTATTTAAATATAAATATCCTATTCCGTATCAAGTAATGTCATTTTCACGGTCGCCATCTTTATTGAGAATCCCGCCAATTTTGACTACGCTCACGTCGACCCACGTCCAAACATGGGGCGTCGTGAGCACAGGTCGTGAGCTTCGCGTGAGCGTATGTTATGACATTTCGTTACTACAATGAAATAACGGATAGAAACTTATAATATGATTACTTACTCGACAATGTCAGTATTAAATAAAATTATACATAAAGATAGGTTGCCAAAAATTAAATATTCGCATAAACTATAACAATACAACTATAGTCTACATGTACAATTGACATTTCTCTTGATGTAATATGACATTGTCATTTGTCACAGTGACAGTTCTTACGTGGACCTCACTGGTAGAGTTATTTGTGTTGTCCTTGTAATATTTTTTAAAAGTTTCGTAATATAAATAAATAACTATTATAGGACTTGAGATGTCCGAATTTAATTTTGCAATAATAAAATGTCGGACTGGATTTGGAGGGTGATCGCTTTGAAGGCTGCGTTCGCGCTTACTTGTTTCGTTTGTAATCTACGTGCCGACGATGCTGTGCAAAAGTTACCGTTCTGTAATCCGACCAACGCTAAGGATTCACCAATATATAATGAGTAAGCGCTCGTTTTTAACATAATCTTCCTTATTTTATATGAGCTTGCCATATTACATAACCAATGGATTTCGTTTACAATATTGTTTGTAAACAAACGCGTCGTATTATTTTAATATCATTACATATGTTATTGACATAACACTGTATTATGTGTTATTACTTCATATGTATTATAATTTATTATAAAGTGTCTATAATGAATAGCATCATGTATTGACATGATTATTAGTGCAGGTTTGAACCTGTTCTATTATTTTTTACCATGATACACAGCAGATAAAATAATAAATCATCAAAGAAAGTACATCTGTTTGATAGATTAAACTTATAGGAAGCAATGTTATTATATAAATAATATGTTTTCAGCATAAACATTTTAAAGGAGTTTTTTACATACATAAAGGCTTCATTTAAAAACTTGGGATTAAAAAATAAGTTTATGAATTGTTTTTATTTTATCGTTTATGAAAGTTTCACAAGCCACATAAATCAATGAAAGTCAGGAAAGATTGGAAGAAATATAGGATGTTTGAATAGCTGTAAGGTTGGAGATTAGTTCCAACATGACTAATTTTAGTGCAAAAATTTTTATATCTTGTTGTCCTGTGCTGATAATAAAATAACCTTGACAAATTATATACCAAAACCTTCTCTAAGATTCACATTATCTACTGATAAAAACTGCATGAAAATCCATTCAGTAATTTTGGAGCTTATTGTGAACAAACAGGTAGATGTGCCTGAGGGCTTTATTTTATAATATGTGTTATCAGTTATTTATTTACTGTGATACAGTCTATGCTTTTAATCTATACTTCTATACTAATATTATAAAGAGGTAAAGTTTGTGAGTTTGTGACGTTGTGATGTTGTGACATTGTAGGGGGTAATCTCAGGAACGACTGGTCCGATTTGAATAATTCTTTCAGTGTTATATAGCTCATTCTTCGAGAATGGTTATAGGCTATATAATCATGCTAAGACCATTAGGAGCGGAGCACAGATGAAAAATGTTTCAAAATCGGAATGTTATTTTCTTTTGAGAACTTCTGTTGCATGTTAGTGGTAGCCCAAAGTATTTATCCCACGCGAACAAAGTCGCGGGCAGAGGCTAGTTAATAATAATATAAATCTGGTATTAAATTACTATGAATGAATTTGTGTTCTTCATTTTTATATTTTTTTTATTAAAGTATATGATTATTGGTTTCTATGTATTTATATAATTTTTCCAATTTAAAAATAGGTTTGTGTTTATATCAACACAAATAGTATAAAGTTAGAGTTGTAGGTAAAAATGAATTAAGTAAAATAGAATATCAAATCACAGTATTACATGTCCTAACAGTATTAACCTTGAAAATTGCATTGAGAGCTTATCTTGTGAAATAGAATGTTTCAGGACAGATTTTGCTATGTAATTCAAGTGTCCTTGGTAAATATATTTATCTAAATTGTATACATATATAATGATGCAGGTATAGATTATAAAACTCTATGTAATCTACATTTATTGATGTATAGTTTATTTGACGAAATAATTTGTTTTAACCAGGAATCATCTCAGTTTCAAACATTGGTCCAGGTTTCATAATTAGTCCTGGTTGGAATTTTATTTCTGTTTTATTCTAATTCAGTAACCTGTCCCAGATTTTACTAGTCTTTTAAGTATTATTAATTAAGCTCTATCTTTATGATTATGATAAACATATTTGCAGAGTATATCAGAATGGAAACAATTAAAGAATATAACAATTTAAGTCATAATGGCAGAGCGGTACGAGGCTAGAAGAGTTATAATAAATCCACATTTCTGTTTTTTATCTATACCTATAAATAAAATGATGCAGCTTTGCTGTTGTAATCTGTTTTACATAAAAGCTGCTGAATCGTTTTCAATCATATTTTGTTAGTTTTACTTCTTTTTTGACAAGAAATATATGTAAGAGTTGTTGAGATATGTATCCTTGGTACACGTATATGTTTCAGCAACTCATATATATGAATGGTTAGTTAGCTAGGTTAACTAAGATAGGTCGGGAATTGCATGTAACAGGCAACAGCCAAGCCGAGGTGTGTCATGTACCCTTGAGCTAGTTGCCAAAATAAAATCACCTGAGTGCCTTAAACGCTTGCCTTAGTAGTCCGGTGAAGCTGTTAAAACCTTGGAAGGTCAATAGAGTAGTCAGTTCAGGGAAAAAAAAATAGTTTTACTTCTTAAACATTTGGTCCTTATTTAAATATCACAATATTTTCATTTAATATATAGTATTAACTGATGTCTGTGATTTCATCACATCGTTTATTATCTTAATTGTTTTATTATGACTCGAATGGATTAGATAGAGTTTTCGACGAAAGCTCCCAGCTGGCTTAACTTTTTCATACACTTTCAGCAATTATTGTTATATTCCAACCAATTTACACAAAATCTTAACAAATGATATACCTAAATCTTTCTTGTGTTGTGATAGATTCCTTGTCTAGATAGAGTAAATCTCTATCTATGAATAGAACTGCATGAAAATCTGTTCTGTTCTTTTTGAGTTTATCATGAACAGACAGACAAATGCGGCAGAGTACTTTATTTTATGTTATGATTAGTTGTTAAAGATTAAAGAGACTACAATTTTTATAAGAACTACTACACTTTTAGGATGTGTATTTTCTTGCTATGGAGAAATGGGCAAGTAGTGTAAAGCACATATGCCGAAAAGGGGAAGTAAATAACTTTGTTTACGAAGAAATTTTCTATATGCACATAAAATATATTTTTAGTATGATAAATAACACAGACAAAGACATGGGTATCAGTTAGTATTTATATGTTTCACAATATATAATGTAGGTAATTTTTTTAGCAAGTTTATATTTCTATTTATTTTTCACAGCTTAGTGATAGTGAGCACATTGGATGGACGACTGACAGCATTTTCGACTCAGAATGGAGCCAAGGCGTGGGATTTAGAAACACAACCATTACTTTCATCTAATCTCCATCATGTTGAGGTAAATATTATATTCAATTTATTGTTGGTAACAATTAACAGTGAAAGAGGAAGAAGTGACAGATTAAAAATAATTTTTAGATTAATCTGTGGTTGTATATCTTTTTATGGTATCGGAAATACAAAAAATGGTTTCATTCAAAGATAAATTATAGAATATCTAGAAAAATATAAAGGATGAAATACTTATTATTATCACTATGCTATGCTTATATTGTGATTATAGATATCTAATATTTATAGTTGGTATTATGTGAATCTGTTTTAAAATGTTTTACGATCACTTTATCTTTTTGTCAATGTGAAGGGTGAGTTTTATTACATAACTAGCAATTGCTTGCTGTTTAAATAATAATTACAAATGTTATATTTTGAGGTGATAACGTCTTATAAATCGATGAACGCGGGCTGCGCGCACAATAACACATGTCTCATTGTTACGTTCCGCCTGAGCCGAGCGTGAAAGCGCGAGCGCGGAACAAGCGATAGAGAGGCCCCGATCGGCCTATGCGTTTCGCTTGTGATTTATCTATACTATAATATATTGTTATATATTATAAAGAAGTAAAGTTTGAGAGTTTGTGACGTTGTAGAGGATAATCTCAGGAACTACTGGTTCGATTTGTAAAATTCTTTCAATGTTATATAGATAAATTATCGAGAAAGGTTAAAGGTTATATCATCACACAAAGACCAATAGGAGCAGAGCACCAGTGAAGAATATTTCAAAATCGGGGTTTTTCTCTTTTTGGGGGCTTCGGTTGCATGTTAGCGTAAACCCAACTATACCACGCGAACGAAGTCGCGGGCAGAGGCTAGTATAGAATAAATCAATTCATAAAAGTATGCAATTTTTCATCAATGTTTTCATATGACTTTATCACGTAAAATTTTCACCCATAAACCGACATTACAGACAAAAAAAATAGTTATAGTCTGAATTTTTTTCTTTTAGTTTTTTTTAATCGCAATTTGTTCATTTTACTTCTGTTATCGATTTAAAGTAACTGTTATAAACTACAACATTGCGGCTCAGCGCCTGTGGCCTGTGGTAATGAGTAATGAAGGTATTGACCAGATTGTACAGGGAAAAATCTTGTATCATTCAATAAAAGTGTTGTCAAAATCGGTTTATTCATTTCAGAGATTCAGAGAAAATAATAATATAAATAATTTCTAAAGGTTTTCACATGAGCACATATTAAAGAAAACAACAGGAAGGATAATTATATTGTTAAAAAATATTTAAATTTGGAGGTTACATCATAATTTCAATTTACAATAGACAATACCTTAAATATAAGCTATTGTAGATAATTATTTATTTATATTTACCTTTTAAATATTCAAATTACAAGTAAAATGTAAAATAGAATTTGATTAACTCAATTAAAATTCAAACATTATCAGTGAATCAGGTGCAGTTAAGTTTTATCAGCTTGAGTCATTCATAAATATGTTACTCACCTGCATAATTACTAAATAAGTAATCATTTTACTGAAGGATAACCATTCAATTTAAAACTTTATGTTACTAAATTTAAATCACTTTTTTTGTAATCTTTGTTATAATTGCCCCAATGAAACCAATATAAGAGAGATAATTATGTTCTTTGGAAGTTTTTTTTAATGAAGAACACATTTTTTTTTATCGAAGCACGACATAGTGACTGCTCTATGTTTGATGTTAAGCATAGTACAATCCAAAAACATCGGCAATCACCGAGATTATCCATCGTCGGTCGCCGCTGTCATGCCGGCCATAATGACGAAAGTCACCCGGTACTGGATATGCACAGGCTGATCCCGAAACGCGACGCGCAGAAGCGAGTCACTATGACGGGCTTTTTCGCCATATGCATGGTGGTTGCGACCCAGTCGGGCTGTAAAACCCTACCATCCCGCTTTGGCCATTGCCTCGTTCGTTATTCAGCAGGGTGCACCACGTTTACAAGTTTACAAAACTGTAAAGTTTATGTTTACGTTAGACTATGACATAAATTGTGACACGAATGTGAGCATTTATTTCCAATGTTTTTTTTTATATATCAAATGAGGCAAACGAACTGGTGGGTCACGTGATGTTAAGTGATCACCACCGTCCATAGACACTAGCGACATCAGGGACGTCGCCAGTGCGTTGCTAGCCTGAATATGGGAGAAGTGGAAGGGGAAGGAAAGTGAAAGAAGGAAAGAGGAAGAAAGGTGGGCCTCCGGCTGAGAGGAGAGGGAGAGGGGTGGTAATACCCCGGAGGAGCCGACGCATTCATGCTGAAACCAACAATAGCTCCAGCGGGGCTCTACCACCTACAAAGTCTATGTCTATTAGAAAAGCTTATTCCTATAAATAAATAGTACATGGGCAACGAGCCTAGCTCGGTTCTTTAAAAAACATTTTTAAATTAAAATAAACTGTTGGGTTTGCCTCACAAAATTAGATTTTTTTTTTATCAAAAAAAAATAAAAAAAGTTATCTCTTTTGCTGTCACTCTGATTCGAACTAAGGTTACACGGATTTTCGAAGCAGCCGATTTCCATCTGAGTTATTTTTGTTTTAACAGCGCCGGCAAAATTTACCTTTATATTCTAGTTACATTTTTTCATTGCCTGAAAACTCAGTTAAAAAAGTTGTCTATGAATGAAATCTAGCTAGATCGGTTTATTGTTACCGAAACTACCTACGAATTAAATTTCACGGAAATAGATGACGCCGTTTCCGAGACCCTGAATATATAACAATAAAAAGGTATACAAGAATTGCTCGTTTAAAGGTATTATAGATGATAAAAAAAATTGGTTGCCTGTAAAGTCGGTATACGGGCGAAAGTTTTA
>JACEII010000822.1:1862-24924 GCA_014332785.1 Antheraea mylitta
TGTAAAATTTTGTGTCACTGTATCGCGTGAGCAGCTTACTCAAGGGCTTCCCGCCGAGGGAAGGGACCTAGGCTTGAGCCGTTGCCGAGCGGGGTCTAATCTGGTGTGCGGGAGTGAAATTTACCCCCAGACCACGGCGGCGTGATCTGTGGTTATGCGGGCGTGGGTGTGAATACGCTCTGTTTGAAGAGACAGGCTGGTACTGATCTTTCGCTGACGTGATTGAATTAGGAGGGTCGGTAAAAATGTGTCGCGGTCGTCTTCTATACTGCGCAGCATTGTGTACGGGTTCATAGTTCGTGGCGGATACCACTAAAGGGCTGGGTTGATTCGCGGCTTTTTCGAAATTACTACGTGTTAGTGATTTTATATACGCCCAGACAGAAAGCATCTCCAGGTCCCTGTGGAGATCCTTATTCCGGACGCACCATGGGGCACCGGTGATTTTACGTAGGGCTCGGTTCAGGAGAACCTGCAACTTTTGAATACAATTTTGCGCATGTGCAAAGACCACACAACTGTACGTCATAATAGGACGGATGCAAGTTTTATATAAAGTGAGTTTATGTCTGGGGGACATTTTACTCTTATGACAAGCAAATGATAGAGACGACCCAAGACCATAGCGGCTTTGTTTCGCACTCTATCTGTGTGTGAATCGAATTAAGTGTTTATCTAAAGTGACGCCGAGATATTTCACCTCACCGGCCCAGGGTATTTCGGTTTCGTATAGCCTGATGGTCGACAACGCATATATTTAAGATGGCGTCAATCCCGTCATACGTTTACGTTTATCGTTGTTTCATTGTATATGGTGAAATCTTATTATCAATAATGTTTAAAATAATAATAAAATGAAATTTGTTCTTTGCTATGGAAAAAAGTAATTGGGTTTGAAATTTATTATTTTTATTTATAAAATATATCAGCGGGTATATATATGATTGTTTATAAAGAAATATGTCGGACTATAATCAATTCATGCTTTTAATCGCGTTTAAAGGTTATTGAAAAAAAATGTTCCTAAACCTATTCATAAATCAAAATGCGCATTGAAAATACAACGTTAACCGGCTACCAAGTGTCCTTTCGGGCTAATACCACCCTCTCACAGAAAACCGACGTGAAATAACAGTGCTTGCATTGTAGTGTTTCGTTTGGTCAGTGAGAGCGCCGGAGGCCCACCTCTTCTCCTTTCCTCCTTTGCCTTCCCTTACCCTCCCCCATATACAGGTTGGCAACGTACTTGCGACACCCCTAGTGTTGCTAAAGTCTATAGAGGGTGGTGGTCACTTAACATCACGTGACCTACCTGTTTCTTTGCCTCCTATGATACAAAAAATATATATGGATATATTAAAGAACCAGGTATTCTAAAATTCTTGTTCTTTTAACGTTGCCGGCTCTTGTAATAAGGTGTCGCAAAAAAGTCTAGTTACGTTAACTACAAATTTTTGTTTTTCGTTATCCTGGAGAACCCCTTGCGTTTTATGGGACAAAAAGTATCCTGGATGTAGCCTTGTATTATCAGTTATTACTGTGTTATGTTTCGTTAAAATTGGTTCAGTACTTTCAGAGTAATACGGGTTTAGATTTTAGGTTTTAATCCTTTATCCTGGAGAACCCTTTGCGTCTTATGGGACAAAAAGTATATTTGATGTAATCTCGTAATATTAGTTATCACTATGTCAAGTTTCGTCAAGATTGGTTCAATAGTTTCAGAGTGATGCGTATTCATATGGACAGATAGACAGACAGACAGAAAGACAGACAGACAAAAATTGTAAAAAGATTATTTTTTGCTTCTATATCGATAACATAGTCTACCCTGATTAAAATTTTCAAAAAATATTTAATATACAGATTTCGACTTTTTTATTATAGTAATAGATACATAACCTGTTTCATTAATATAGGGTCTTCCAATAGGAACTTCCAAAATTTGACAGTTGATAGCGGCCATATTGTTGACGCTAGATCTGTCGAAATGTTTGTAATTTATGCAGTCTGTTTTGCCAAATCAACATGAATGAATATAGCATTCAACAATATGCCAATTATGGGCTGGTGGCGACATCGTTCTATATTTCTTAGAGAACGACGCTGGCAATTCACCGTAAACAATTTTCAGTAAGAAAGGTCCAACAAATATAGCTATTCATATCAAAGTCTAAATGACCTTTGTTCCAGGCTTTCTTTTTAGTTTATAGTGAATAGCACTTGCATTAAAGCAATTTTAAGCGGATTCTTATAGTTTTTAATGTATAAATGTATGTATTTCATTTATAATATACCTTATGAGAGGCATTCTTCTTAGGAAAGAACATTCTCCGAAAGACACCGACTTTTTTTTCAATCTGAACGGGTTGTGATTGTGTTACGTGCACGCAGTGGCTAGTGCAGGCTGAGTGGTCTTGCGTTGAAAGAGCCTGTCGTCGTTATAATAGCAATTATTATAACTGTTTAAAACAGAAACCAGTTTTTATTGAACATATTAATAACATTAATTTACGTATGAATGCTTATCAGTTTTAGAGCATTCTTAGTCGTGTATTTTCTATAAACTCTTGCTAATTTTTCCTCAATGTTTATGAATTTAAATTGTAAATATCTTATTAATGTAGATATTACACATGATGGTAAGGTATTATTATTGGTTTATAAGACCAACCTCAACGAGAAACCTCTTTCGCCTGGGCTTGAGAAACAAACAGTTCACTCGTAGTTTTAATGTGCTACTAGCCTAAAATTGTTGCTTAATATCAGTCAAGAGAGTGATCTTAAGGTAAAATCTATAAAACACTAGTTTCTCCTATCGCCGTTTCGCCTATCTTTCGAGATTAGTATTTTTTCTGGATGAAAATTAATCCATATCCTTTTCTGTACTCCTACAAATGTCTATGCAATTTTATGATGATCGATGAATAGTTAAGGCATGGAAACGTTACAAACAAAGTCATCTTCGCATTTATAATATTAGTAAGGATTCAAAATATATATTCAAAATGTATATTTATATATATATACTTAAATAACTAATAAGTTAGTGATTTCGATCGCCGAAAATAAATATGATTAGCAATGTTTCATTTTTTTGAAGTTATACTTTTTTTGGCGTGTTGGGGAAAAATGATGAGAGTAAATTTTACGATGCGCGCGCACACTGCCACGAAAAACCAACACCTTGAAGTTAGCTATAGTCAACATTTTGTTCCTTTGTATTAAAACTTATAATGTATTAAATACCTTTTTTCTATTGTTAGTGTCGTTTTTTCTACAAACGTAGAATAAGGTAAAAGATAACATTTTTTAAAAGATTTTTATCTTGTTACGCTAAAGAAGTAACTATACTTCTAACTCGTGTACACACAGACTCTTTTTTCTTTAAACTAATACTAACGGTCTCTGTAGCATCATCGTGCATAGATAAGTGTAGATGGGAGACTTCATCAGCAGCTGTGCAGCACGCCGCCTCAGCTCGATTAATTTCTTCCTAAGAAAAGCCATCAAATTTTAATACCATCAAAACTTTGTTATCGTCATTTTAAAGTCATTTAATTAATAAGCAATTTCATGTGTTTAGATTACCGGTAGTCTTTCGCTAATTCATGTTTTGTCTTTCAGTCTATGCCACAGGGTCACCAGAAATTAGTATCTATCTTATGGCAACTGAGCGTATTTTAAAATCCTCGTTAGATGCCCTGTTGATTGGTTTTATATAAATACTGCTAATTCTCATGACTTTGAGTAGTGACATTTAGTACGTAACCATTTTCAAAAAGTATTTAATATGTTAATAATTTATTTTTTTTTTTTTTTCGAATTGTCTACTCTATTGACCCAGCAAGGTCTTAACAGCTTCACCGGACTACTAAGGCGAGCGCTTAAGGCACTCAGCCGATTTTATTATGGCAATCAGCTCAAGGGTGCACGGCACACCTCGGCTTGGCTGTTGCCTGTTGCATGCAAAATCGCGACCTATCTTAGCTAACCTAGCTAACTATTCATATGTGTATGAGTTGTTGATACGTATATACACATATAGCATCAAGCATACACGCTTCAACAACTCCTCCTCTGTATTTATTATCGGAAAATTGAGAGTTTTTCAGTTCGATAAGGGGAAAAAAGTAAACCCTTCCACTTTCATGTGTAAGCGTGTAGGCGTGCACGTGTGTGGGGGTGATCGTGTAGTGTTGTAGGAGTGATGTATATTTGTGTGTCACCGTATCGCGCAAGCAACGCACTCAAGGGCTCTCTACCGAAGGTTCGAACCTAGGCTTGAGCCGCTGCTGTGGGAGGCCTAATCGGGTGTGCGGGAGCGAAATTAACCCCCAGACCACGGCGGCGTGATCTGTGGTTACGCGGGCGTGGGCGTGAGCACGCTCTGTTTCGAGGGACAGGCTGGTACTGATCGTTCGCTGACGTGATTAAATCAGGAGGGTCGGTAAAAATGCATTGCGGACGTCTTTTATAACACGTCAAACTTTATTTTAATAACACCGGTATTGTTTTATCCAAACTCCAAAAACGTCCAGACAATTGTAGGGAGTATATATCAGAGGGCATCGCTATTTTTTTTTATTTGTCTTCACATGTATGGTGATAATCCCGATGTAGTTGTTCTCTCTTAGATATCGTGGCATAATAAAAAAAAATACCGCAATATAATGTACTATACAAATACTTTGGGACCTACCGGATATTTGATACGTAACTTAATTTATCGAAAAAATACAATACAAATCATAAGAAAAATCTAGTAACAAATAAATTCTCACCGACATCATAGTTAACACTTTCTTCATGTCCTTCAAATTGTTCGCTGCGTGAATTTTTAGTGATAGATCTGGTATGATATAACTCAACAGTACCACCACAAACACTGTGATAATAGTCAGGTAGTTTCCGCTCATAACAGTGTATACTGAGCCCAGGAACTCGCTGATCATATCCATGATCCATCTGAAATCTTTTAACGAAGCCTTTCGCTTACTGTATGTAGCTAGTGATGTATTATTTCTGCTGTGGTTGTAGTGACCTTAAATGTAACGCTTAAATCAACATTAATAAGCCTTATTAAGTCGTCGTTAACATGTCTATGTTCTATCTAATTTTTATCATCCCTTAATTAGAGAATTTACATTTTTATAGGAGGCAAACGAACAGGCGGGTCACCTGATGTTAAGCGATCACCGCCGTCCTTAGACACTAGCAACACCAGAGGAGTTGCACGTGCGTTGCCAGGCTGTGTCTGGAGGAATGGAGAGAAATGGAGACGGGTTAGAGGAGAGGAGAAGGCAGAGGAAGGGAAGGGAGAGGAGATAGGTCTCCGACACTCTCACTGACCGAACAAAACGCAACAATGCAAGCACTGTTATTTCACGTCGGTTTTCTGTTAATATATGTTTAAAAAAATGAAGTAAAAATTTAATATGCATTTATGTAAAGCGCAGCAGATTGTTTGTTTGATTGTTTTTTGTTAACTATTAACCTTAATTATAGTAACGTTACTTAAGGTAAAACACTCGTTTTGGTTTGAGTGAAAGATTTTGGTATGCATTAGCAATTACAAGATTTTCAATATAATTTAGTTTTTGTAGTGCGTCTTCGCTTTGATTCAAAGAAGCTACATAGCGTCTTAAATCATTAACAGCTGATAATGCCTGGGCGTTTGACAAAATTAAGTTGGCTCCTCATTGTCTTCTTTATTATCGCTTAGGGCCTCTTTTTGTATGTTATTCACATTCTCAATAAGATCTTCGTCTCATTGATTTTCATACGGTGCCATCGATTTCATATTGTTATCAATGGAAGAATATCCAAGAAAACTCTGCAGGATCACGGATTATTCTTCTTCTTCTAACATGACAACAATCCCATTATTTTTGAAACCTGCTTTCTTGAAACAATTTTGAATGATCAGGCTTAATTGCTTCCTATGCCGTTGCAATTTTTTAAATAGCATCGTGCATAGTCAGGAGTCGTTTGTTATCAGGGTCTTCCATTTCTTGAAGATAGCAGCGTATTAGTCTTGTCCTGTTACTTTGTTTAAGGAGCTTTATTATACACGATTCCCGGATCCAACGGTTGTAATTTGCTTGTCGTATTTAATGGCGTTTGGCGTGCACTACCCGTTGCCACAAAACACAATAGGTAAGTGTTGTTGGCATTTTGGGCATATTAAACAGGATGATGAATTGTAGTATTAAGCGTTAAGAATGTATGAAAACATGTCTCATATTGCAGAGACTGGCGTATTATGCGAGAAATCGTATTAAGGGTGACTGTATTAAGCGAGTTCTACGGTATGTTCTTATAACCAGTTTTTGTAATCGGCTAAATTTTTTAAGTTTCATCTATTATTTAGCAGATTTTTCTATCTACAGATTATGAAATTCATGACATTGTAATATAAGAAATAAAATATGAAATGTGTTTTTAATAAGTGATTTGATAAAATTCATTTATGTAATATACCTGTGTAATAAATATTATGTCTCGTCATTTCCGTTACAGGTTATTTTTTATATAATAAGATTAGAAGTGGAAGGCATTTTGAAAATTTTTTGACTGATCGTTTACCTGACGTTTACTTTCAACAAGAAGAAATCTGTTCAGAAGTTATTATTTTTTGTCCAACTTAAGAGATATCTGCTTTTATTTCTTTGTTATTCTAGTAATTTCTATTTCTATTTGACATTAAATATAATCTAGTATCATATTTTATAAAGTAACTTTTTTACCATCTAAGTATTCCTATAAATATACAAATATAAAAATATCATTATTTGATTATTTTTAAATATACATTATTCCAAATGTTGACAAATAAGAATTGATCGATGTGCAAAACTTTCCTGTCTTAGTATGAAATGTATAATAACTCTGTTTATTACACTGTTGGTGTTATTACAAAAAAGTTAAATACGTATTAAATATTTGCTTTAAAAAGGTTTCGTACTGAAGGCGGCGCGCGAGCCCGAGGCAAGTTCGCGTTATCTTTTTTTTCGCAAGTTTAACCTAACCTAATCAAAGTGAGACAAAAGAGCAAGATGGCGAACATGCAATGACAGCGGTGCATTTAAAACGTAACCTTTTTAAAGCAAGTATTCAATATGTATTTAACTTTTTTGTAATAACACCATATATGTTCTTAGAAATACTAGCAGACCCGCGGTTCTGCATGCTTTTTTTCTCGAACTGACTACGCTATTGGCCTTGCAAGGTTTTTTTTTTCGAACTGACTACGCCGGACCTCACGGGACCCCCGGCCTTGCAAGGCCTTTACAGCTTCACTGGACTGCCATTTGTTACACAGTCGGTATCTTAATCTCGCGAATTTTTTTGTTGATTTTAAAAAAATCCTAAAAATACTATTCATAATTATTACAGGTTATAAATTCCGAAACGAAGTTTACTGTGTATACGAAGATGACATTAAATTTTGTTGATTTTTTTTATTATTGCTGATTACTTGATTTGATCCCTGATTCTTGACATTTATTAATAGTAAGTATATAATTTGCAAGTATAGGATACTTTTCTTTCCGATTTCCAGTAGAATCCTAGATAGATCTTATAAGCCATCGGGATGGATGGATCCCCTAATGCTAACAATAAAAAATCATCAAAATTTGTTTTTGAGATAAATCCGAAGAGAGATTATCTTTTGAAATCGGTGATTAGTATTATTTATAGTACATTAACTTTGGATCGCGACTTTTTGGATCTTTATTGGATTTGTAATCTAGATTTGTACTTGTCACTCTGACACAGTTCTTCTGAATGGAAGGTTCCCTAAGTCCATTTCTGTTCCTTTGACAGTGTGTATACAAAATTCCATGATGATTGATCGACTTGTTAAGCTGTGAAAGTATGCTTTCACAAAAAGCAGACTCACTTTTGCATTTTTAAATATTAGTCTATCACAATTTCGTCGGAAAAAATGTATTTACAGATGCGAGATTTGTTCATTTAAATATTTTTATTTTATAAATTTCTTCTGTACGTGTGTATGTCACTGAACTCTTCCTAAACGGTTGGACTGATTTTAATGAAATTTTGTGTGGGTGTTCCAGTGGATCCGAGAATGGTCTAGATTCACAACTGAACCCGGTAGGTGATGCTGCGGCTGACTCTAGGATTCTTTTTATTACCAAAGCAGGACAAAGTCCGCCTGGACCGCTAGTCTTTATAAACCTATATATAAATTTCTTCTGTACATGTGTGTGCCAATGAACTCCTCCTAAACCTCTGGGCAGATTTTGATGAAGTTTTGTGTAGGTGTTCCAGTGAATCTGATAATGGTTTAAATTTACTTGAACCCGGTAGGTGGCGCTACGGTTGATCCTTAGGATTTTTTTATTATCAAGGTAGGATTTAAATTATTGCAGTATTTCAATGACATTGCAATTTTAAATTAATATAAGACTATTCATATTAATTTATTAAATTAATGACGAAAACATTTACAGCACCAAATTTTAATATAGTAATTACATATAGTTTTATGATGTTATGATTTTACCAAGTAACTATTTTAAGTGAGCCGCTGAATTGGTGGTAGGAAATCTCATCAACACTGATCATCATCTTTACAGCAAAGAGAGCAGCACGAGTTTCTAACTGCTATATTCTTGATTAGAGGCATATTCGATAAAGGAGAGTCTGCTACAAAAAAATGACTATCTTGTAGAATAAATTCAAAGTCTTCCACGTTAATACTATAAACGTGGAAGTGAGTGTCTCTTTGTTACTCTTATTACGACTAAACCTATACATCTTTATATACTCCTTATATATATACACACACATATGACACACAAACAATAAATTACATTACATTAGCTAATTAATTTAATTTTAATAAATATAAGCCTCGGTGTGGGTCCTAAAACAGTGAACACAGCTTACAAAAGCTTATATCTATATCTTTACATATACAATATACATACTCTTTAATAAAAAAAACAGGATGTGTCGTCTAAGACACGCGATGGAAATGAAACTTTTGTTTTCATTAGAAAAATGCAACAAAACTCCAACGTCACACGGTGTTCCCAGGCGGTCACTCGTTCAAGTACTTACCACACCCACGTTAATTTTTTTCATATTCTAGGAGGCAAACGAACAGGTGGGTCAGCTGATGTTAAGTGATCACCACTCTCCATAGATACTAAAGTCGGAGTCGGGGAATCGCAAGTGCGTTGCCAGCCTGTGTTTGGGAGGAAGGGGGAGATGAAGGAGAAGAGAGGAAGGGCGTTTAGGTGGGCCTTGTCGTTACTTGGTGCTTAACCTCGGTGATTTGATGAGAATCGGTGTAACCTTCTTGGATTTATTGAATGTAGAAAACTAAAATACTCCTAGAAAAGGTTCCACGATATCCCATTCAAAAATCTTCTAAAATATATTACGAATAAACATCTGTTCGCATATTTTATTGCCGTTTCGTGAAATATGTTTTAATTTAAGTTATATGCATCTTGGTATCTTATATCATTCATTTTGAGATAACGCTGCAATAAAATATGGCATAAGACATGAATATCTGTAGAGACTCTTCTCCTGAACCTATGATTTATTCGATTTATGTAACACTAGTTCTATAATACTAGCTTAATATTTTTTACATATCATGTCCTTAAAAAACTGATACTAACCATTTTTCTCAGTTGTTGGGGGACTGGGAATCGAAAGCCTGAAAGTAATTAAAAAAAATGATATTAAACACGGTCAGAAAACATTTACATACTAATATATCAATCGTCTAAATATTCGTATGCGTTGTTTATTATCTTAATTAATCTTAAACCTTTAAACAAGCAATTCTTGTATATTTGTATATATATATTCAGGATCTCGGAAACGGCGTCATCTATTTCCGTGAAACGTAGTATGTGAGTAGTTTCGGGGACGATATTTTTTTTTTTATTGAAGCACGACAAAGTGCCTTCACTATTTTTGATGTTAAGCATAGTACAATCCAAAAACATCGACAACCACCGAGAGACAGATTATCCATTGCCTGTCACCGCTGTCATGTCGGCCATAATGACGAAAGTCACCAGGTACTAGATATGCACAGGCTGATCCCGAAACGCGACGCACAGAAGCAAGTTACTATGACGGGCTTTTTCGCCATATACATGGTGGTTGCGACCCAGTCGGGTTGTAAAACCCTACCACCCCGCTATCGCCATTGCCTCGTTCGTTGATCAGCAGGGTGCACCACGTGTAGGTGAGGTTGGCTTAGGTGTCTCAAGTCTTAAGATGTTACTCGACACACCTTACACCCAAATCGATCTAGCTAGATTTTATTCATAGAAAACCATTTTAACTGGGTTTTCAGGCAATGAAAAAATAAAGCTAGAATATAAAGGTAAATTTCGCCGCCGCTGTCGAAACAAAAAAAACTCAGATGGAAATCGGTTAATTCGAAAATCTGTGTAACCCCAGTTCGAATCCGAGTGACAGCAGAAGAGATATATTTCTTTAACTTTTTGGAAAAAAAAATTTTTCATTGTATAAGGCAAACCTAACAGTTTATTTTAATTTATAAATGTTTTTAAAGAAGCGAGCTAGGTTCGGTCGCCCTGACACTAATGTAATACATACCCAAAGAAAAAAATATAAACACTACACCGCTTGCCCCATTTCTCTCCGGCAGAAACAAATCACACACAAGATGTTGAGTACGTGGCGCTTATCAAAATTGTAGTTTCTTAAAACGTTATATTAAATGAAGACATCGTATTCTCTTTGATAAAGTTAGCGTCTCTGACGTAAAACTAAAAAGAATGATCAAAATCTAGTAGTCTTTGTGTGACGCACGCATCACGTGTCTTGCGGAGCGGGAGGGTTGGTCGTTTGACATCGATCAAGTAAGACTGGAAAGGGCCGAACTGTGAATGCGTATGTGTGTTTCGTCATGCGATCGGCTTTTCATGGCGTGCTCTTTAGCACAGTATAAAAATAAATTAAATGTTTTTATGACATACCTTGAACCCGAATACTGATCAGTTAATGAGTCTTTGCTTGAGTTTTCACTCTAAAAATGTATATGCATCACATTAGTCACTTACGAAATTAAAAATATAAATTAATTACAGTGCATAATAAAAATAATTTGGTAAGAATAAATTTCTAGCTTTATTTTCTTACAATTACTAATGTCAGCAAGTTGAAGTAACTTTATAACAAACTAGCTTCTGCACGCGACTTCGTTCGCGTGGAATAGTTACTTTGGGCTAACGCTAACGTAGTCCGGTGAAGCTGTTAAGACTTTGCTGGGTCAATAGCGTAGACATTTCGAAAAAAGAAAAAAAAAAAAAAGCTAACGCTAACACGCAGCTGATGCTCTCAAGAGACAAAAACCCAATTTTTAAACGTTCTTTATTGGTGTTTCGCTCCTATTGGTCTTCTCGTAATAATATAGTTTATAACCATACTCGATAATTTTTTTATATAACATTGAAAGAATTTTTCAGATCGGACCAGTAGTTCCTGAGATTATCCCCTACAACGTCACAACGTTACAAACTTTACCTCTTTATAATATTAGTATAGATAAAACGTAATAGTACAAAGAAATATTTTACCATATATTGTACAAACGAGTCTATCGCATAATTTTTTTTATATAATTAATCGCCAGAAGTTTTCAGATTAACAAATGAATTAATACTAATAGGAGTTGGTCTGTTAATATTATGTAAAATAACTCAGTTACAAGCAATAAAATCATAAAAATTAAATAATTGGTACCGACGACTTCGTGTTAATTTTATTGGAGACTATGTATATGGGTTATATAAGAGCCTTCTTATTTTTAAATTGTAACTTTGTCATTGCCACTAAGCCCCTATGGAAAATTGTAATTATATGTCGTCGACGTCTAGATTATTGTATAATAAGCACTTTATCTGCCAGTAGCATTTGTGTAGAAATCGATTCAAGTGTGTGACAGATTGATCCGGACAAATAAAAAGTACTTCAATTTTATTTGTGTGTATGGATTGATATGAATAATATACTGGTAAAGTAAGTTGATTGTTAATCTTATCTACTATATTTTAATAGGAAGAAGGTACATTAAAATCTATACTAATACTAATCTATAGTACTGATATTAGAAAGAGGTAAAGTTTGTGAATTTGTGACGTTGTAGGGGGTAATCTCAGGAACTTAATAGAATGAGATTTAGTCCGATTTGAAAAATTCTTTCAGTGTTATATAGCTCATTTATCAAGGAAGAGACTATATTTTAGACTATATATCATCATGCTATAACTAATAAGAGCGGAGCACCAATGAAGAATGTTTCAAAATCGTGTTTTTGTTCCTCTAAAGAGCTTCCGCTGCGTGTTAGCTAAAGCCCAATGTATAAATTCCACGCGAACGAAATGCAGAGGCTAGTACTGAATAAATAGACATCCTAATAAATAATAAATAGAGCTCTTATTGCCTCCAACATTAATGGGTCGACTCGTCTGGGGTAGTACCACCCTCTCATAGAAAACCGACGTGAAGTAATAGTACTTGCATTGTTGTGTTTCGTTCGGTCAGTGACAGCGTCAGAGCTCAACTCTCGTCACCTTCCCTTCTCCTTTTCCTTTCCTCTCCCCGTCCCCCAACACAGGCTGGCAAGACACTCGCGACACCACTGGTGTTGCAAGGGTCTATGGACGGTGTTGATCACTTAACATCAGGTAACCCACCTGTTCGTTTGCCTCCTATGATATAAAAAAAACTGATTCGGAGTTTTCAGTGAAGGAAAACATCGCGCTAAATCTCTAGCATGGTATGGCTTCTTCTAAGTTCATCTTACTAGCTATCACCTTCAATTTAAAATATGTCGCAAGTATCTGTTGGTGAATTGCGACAGCTATACTTGAGAGCTAGTTTGGATTTAACGTGTTACCATCCCAGATCGTATCGTCATCTAACACCTAATGAGATTATGTGAAAACGCGAAAACCTATGAAGTATAGAAAATTACGAAGTATTCCATACATGCTTACACATGAAAAAGGAAGGGTTTTGTTTTCTTCCTTTATCCAACTGAAATAGTTTAGAAAATTATCCGATACAAAATATATATAAGATTTGTTGAGGTAGGTATTCTTGGTACACATATATGTTCCAACAACTCATATAGGTATGAATAGGTAGCTTAGGTCAGCTCAGATAGGTCACAAATTGCACATATCAGGCAACAGCCCAAGCCGAGGTGTGCCGTGCACCCTTGTGCTAGTTGTCAAATAAAATCGGCTGAGTGCTCTAAGCGCTCGCCTTAGTAGTCCAGTGAAGCTGTTAAAACCTTGCTAGGTCAATAGCGTAGTCAGTTCGAGAAAAAAAAAACGAAGTATTCTACAAAAACTTAAATATCATCCCTTTGTTCACAGACAGTTTTATATTGTAATACAACCCGTATTATCTCAACTTGCCGAATATCATAGTCACTTAGTTGTAACTCGGCGGGTAAGTTTCACTTACTTTAGAACAGTTAGTAAAGCCAATATGCCGCAAAACTCTTTCATCGAAACTTGGCACGTAAGGCAATGGAGTCGTATTTGCACCGATCGTGCAAGTACTGGATATACTTTTAGAAAATTGGAGTACATAGCTATTTTTATTGAAGTCCTTTTCGGGGTGATCGTCCTTTACGTTTTGTTCGCTTTTGTTATGCAGCGTTGAATTATTACACCGGATTCCATCTATCGGCGGTACGGAGTTCACTCTCTCTATTCAGACATGTAAGTAGAGAATCGGTAACAGTTTACAAATAAACATCTTTATTAGAAACTACTAGCTACCTTTAACTCTCTGGATAAGAACTTTTTATAAATAAACTCACCGCTGACGCTCCTAACCATTATCGGTTACAGTGACCGCTAAAAGAATTCTAACAGTCCATTTTTCCGCCCTTTCGTGTGCACGTAAATGGCTGGCATATCCTACCTTCGCTCTAGTAGTCCGGTGAAGCTGTTAAGACCTTGCTGGGTCAATAGCGTAGTCATTTCGAAAAAAACCTTCGCTCTAAACGTACGCCCACACATGGGACAGGTCAGTACACCGTTATTATAATGATTTTGTAGAGCCTTAGGTGGTCTGGCTTTTAGTTCATTACATAAACTAGCGGGCCCGGCAGACGTTGTTCCGCCTTGATTATAAAAAAAAATCCTTGACGATTTATATACCAAAACTTCATCTATTGGTGTAAACACCAAGAAAATCCGTTGAGTAGTTTTGAGTTTATGAACAGACAGACAGACGCGTCGGAAGACTTCGTTTTATACTATGTAATGAAGTACATATTGCTCATTTTTATACTTCTGACAAAGTGTATGCAAAATTTTGTTATGATCGGTTGAGTATAGCTAAGGTGTAATAACGTATTATGGGGGGGGGGGGATAGTCGACACCCCATGTGAAAGGGAAGCCGCCCCTTCTAAAGGTTGCGAATATGGAGGTAATTGCTGTGGATTAGTTAAGGGACTACATCCATAGCAGCTACCTCCAGACTAATGCAAATCACTCCGCTGCTGCCCAGGACCTGCTCCTGTAGGCGGTGGCGGAGTGTGATATCGATCTTGCGGTGGTTGCGGAGCCGTACCATAATCCGGACCAGCCTCACCGATCCGGAGACACGGACGGCTCCGTGGCAGTATTGTCTGGGGAGGGGGGGGGGGGGAAATATCCCTCTCAATCAGGGAGAGGGGCGCCGGGTTCGTGGCGGTCGCCTCACGGGGTTTCGCAACCCTCGGGGTATATTTCTCCCCGAACCGGCCCCTCATCGAGTTTGAGTTCCTTTTGGACTCGCTGGGTCCGGTCGTGAGGCGGCTTGAGCCGCTCCCCATAGTCCTAATGGGTGACTTCAACGCCAACTCAAGGGCGTGAGGGGCGGCAGTTACGAACCCACGTGACGAGGCTCTTGAGGAGTGCCCGACTGTATGGCGACTACAGGACCTGCAGGAAGACGCTACCGGTCGCCATCAGCCGGGCGAAAGAACAGGCATGGGAAGAGATGCTCCGGGAGCTGGAGAGGGATCCGCTGGGGCACCCGTACAAAGTGGCCCGGAAGAAATTCCGCGGCCAGGCGCTCCCGGCAACGGAGACTCTTCAGCCGGAGGTGGCTGAGAGGGTTGTGGGAGCATTATTCTTCGACCTTCCGGAATTTACCCCTCCTCCCATGCCTCCTGCTCAGGTGGTGGAGGAGGCGCTGGTCATCCCTCCCCCGGTTACAGAGGAGGAGTTGGGGAGGGCTATCGAGTACCTCCGTATCACCGGGCGCGAAGCACCCGGCCCCGATGGGGTCCCGGGCCGGGTGCTAGCCACAGCGTTGGGCCATCTTGGGGGGTGGCTTCGGGAGCTGTTTGACCGCTTCCTTGCGGTCGGGCAGTTCCCGAAGCCCTGGAAGACGGGGCGGCTTTGCCTCATAGGGAAGGAAGGCCGCCCTCTGGACTGCCCATCTGCGTACCGGCCCCTAATGTTGCTGGATTACACCGGGAATGTGCTCGAGAGGATCGTTGCCTCCCGGGCCGTCCGGCATCTTGAGGAAGTGGGGCCGAACCTGTCGGACGTGAAGTTTGGCTTCCAGGCGAAGCGTTCCATGCTAGACGTCCTGACCCTCCTAAAACAGGTCTCCATGGAGGCAACCTCTCAGGGGGAAAGGTTATTGGCGGTGTCCTTGGATATTGCCAACGCCTTCAATAGTCTGCCGCATGGTGTCATATGGGAGGCGCTCCACTTTTTCGGAGTACCCCCGAACCTGCGGCAGCTGTTGGGGGCGTATCTAGACGAGAGAGAGGTCGCCTTTATGGACAACAGGGGACAGATGGTCCGACGCCAGACGGCCTGCGGGGTTCCACAGGGGTCAACCTTAGGCCCACTCCTGTGGCACATGGGCTACGACTGGGTGCTCCGCGGCGCACTCCCTTCTGGAGCGCGCCTCATTTGTTACGCGGATGACACCCTAGTCGTAGCCTGGGAAGGGGAAATAAATAGCCTCTTGCGCCTGGCCACGGAGGCTGTCACTCTCGTGGTCGGGCGCATCAGAAGATTGGGCAACGAGGTAGCCCTTGATAAGACCGAGGCCCTATTGTTTAATGGGCCTCGGCGAGGGCTGCTTCCGGGGGCCCATATCTACGTCGAGGGCGTCCGTGTCGGGGTGGGGACCCAGATGAAGTATCTGGGCCTTACCCTGGACGAACGCTGGCGGTTTGAGCCCCATTTCAAGGGGCTCGGACCGCGTATAGTCAAGGTGCCAGCGGCGCTCGGACGACTCCTCCCCAAGACGGGGGGGGGGCCGGGTGCCATCTGCCGCCGCCTCTATATAGGGGTCGTCGGATCCATGGCCGCCTACGGGGCACCGTTGTAGGTCGACGCCTTCAATGCCACCAATATCCGAGCGCTGCGAGCTGCGCAGCGTACCGTGGCTTTGAGGGCGATATGAGGATACCGAACGGTGCCCTCGGCGGCGGCCATGGTACTGGCCGGCTCCCTTCCCTGGCAGTTAGAGGCGGAGGTGCTTGCCGCCGTGTGTCAATACACAGCGGCTAAGAAACGGTTGGGGGAGCCTCTAGCTCCCAGAGAAATAGAGGAAAGGAGAAGAATGAAGAGGGAGGAGATGGTGCAAAGGTGGAGGCGGGACCTGGCTGACGCACGTTACGGTCGATACACAATCGACGCCGTTCACTCGGTCCTGCCGGAATGGTACTAGAGGGGATGGGGTTCCCTGACTTTCCGTCTGGTGCAGGTGCTGATCGGGCACGGGTGCTTCGGTTGGTACCTGCACCGGAGAGCACGCAGGGAGCCGACCGCCGTGTGCCATCAGTGCGGCGTTGAATCGGACACCGCGCAGCACACTCTTTCCGAGAGTGCTGCGTGGGAAGAGCGGCGCCGCACTCTGGCTGCGGCGGTATGTGGTGATCTCTCACTGCCGAGCGTCGTAAAAGCTATGCTTCGCAGCGAGGATGTATGGAATATTATGGCCTCCTTCTGGCGGCGGAGAGGGTCCGTGAGCAAGACCCTCACAGTGGCCGTCTCCGCCAACAAAGAGCAGGCAGGAGGAGGCGGCAGTTTGACCGCCACCTCCCACCTTAACCGGACCAGGGAAGATGGGTCGGGGTGCCCCATCTTCCCATTGCACGGGTCCGGCAGACGGAGTAGTCGGCCGGAGTGTACCCGGCTATCTCCTTACAAGACGAGGCCCGGCGGCGGCACTTCTGCTACTGGGCCAACCACTGGGGCGGCAGCACGATGAAGTCAATAGAGAGCCAGACTTATTGAAATAACCGGAATATCCGAGCTCCGGAATATCCGAGGGCGCAAAAAAGGCCGAGCAGCTAGCCAAAAGGTTGGAGGCGACCCTCGCAGAGGTCGCCACGGTCGCCAGACCGGTTAAGAAAGCTGACATCCAGATCGTCGGCCTTGATGATTTGGTGTCGCGCGAAGAGGTGCTGGCGATCGTGGCGGCCAAGGCAGGCTGCGATGAGGGCCTACTCAAGGCCGGTGAAATTAGGCGCAGCGCTGGGGGGCAGGGGGCTGTTTATATGCCCCTTCCTGTGGAGGCGGCAAAAAGCCTTGTCCAGGACGGAAAAGTCGTGGAGAAATTTTGTGAAGGCAATATTCGTTGTTGTATGAATATGATTCTAATGCAAATGGTTCAACAAATAAAAATCAAAAACCTTCCGGCGATGGACTCGCAGTTACTTGTCTTTCTGTAATAACCCTTAGAGCGTATACAAACATGGCGATGATAGCGCTTATAGCCACCATCAATATTATGAGAGACTTTTTGACGAAATTTTCGAAGGAATCCACCAAATCGTCCATGTGACATTCTAAATTATCAATTAAGTTGCTACACATTTGTGTTAATTTTTAGAATGTGTAGTATATGTACCTGAAAATGCCATTTAATATGTTTATAAAATGAAAATGAAACTTACAGGGTTTCTACAAACTACAAATATAGATAGTAGAGCCACGTTGAAGCTATTACTAGTTTCAGCATGAATGGGTTGGCTCGCCCGGGGTAGTACCACCCGACCCACAGAAACACCGAAGTAACAGTGCTTGCATTGTTGCGTTTTGTTCGGTCAGTAAGAGTGCCGGAAGCCCATCCTTCTCCCTCCCCCACCAGATACGCAGACTGGCAAAGTACTTGCGACTCCCCTGGTGTTGCTAATGTCTACGGACGGTGATGATCACTTAACGTCATGTGACCCCCCTGTTAGTTTGCCTCATTTGAAATAAAAATTAAAAAGAAGAAAAATAAAATATATCGTTGATAGTACTCGACAAATATTTTTAAAATTTAGTACCTATAGATCTTAGAAGAATGGTAAAATAATGACGTCCTACTTTACAAATATATCATTCTAAACACTCAATGTAGTCGTATTCATCGCATTGACCGACGGAATGTCAATTCGATATTCGCAGGTTCTTACCCCGGTATGTACCTTAGTCCGGTGAAGCTGTTAAGACCTTGCTAGCTCAATAGCGTAGTCAGTTCGAGAAAAAAAACAGCAACTTTTTTTTCGAAAGTCGCGTACATTTACTAATTTTAATCGATAGTACTGTCGACTGACAGTGAGGGAACAAATTTTGAGGAAACCTGAACCTAAGAAATATTCTTGTAGTACCACTGTATGTGGGAAAATATAGAACTATGAATTTCTCGAAGTTTGAAATCGTCAATACATCACAGGCTGACGTGGTAAATATGCCCATATGTTTTTTCGGGAAAACACCTATGGCCTTGGAGTGAGTCTTTTAGAGGCTGAGGTGATGATAATGCGGCTGAATGCACCACTATGTAGCAATAACTTAAATATTCTAATGTTACAGATTTTGTGGAAAAGCATAGAATATACGCGGATTAAGAATATATATAACTTTATTAAAACGATGTATATCAGAGAACAATATACATAAGAGCTTAGTAAGAAAGCAAGAAAAGAGAGAGATTTCTGAATGACTAGTCTCTACCCGCGACTTCGTTCGTGTGGTATAGTTACTTTGGGTTAAGACTAACATGCAGCGGAAGCTCTCAAGAGAAAATAAACCCCGATTTTTAAACATCCTTCATTGGTGCTACGCTCCTATTGATCTTAGCGTGATGACATATAGCCTATAACCATCGTCGTTAAAGACCTATAAAATACTTAAAGAATGTTTCAAATCGGACCAGTACTTCCTGAGATTACCCCCTACAACGTCACGTCACAAACTTACAAACTTTACCTCTTTATGATATTAGTATAAACTAGTATAGATATAGATAAATAAAGATTAATTTGATATTTATAAAGCATTTATAAATCACTTCTATAACAATTTGTATAGGTTTTAGTAAAAATAATCTAAATGTAACTTTAAATATGAAATTTGCACTTTTACCAAACAATCCTTTTTACATTTTTGAAATACTGGAAATAGCATCGTTTATATACGAAGCCGGGACGCATAGTCCGTTAAATTTTTGATATTTTTTACACAATAGTTCAAACACACATAATAAGACAGGTGCTTTCCAGTTGACAATCAACTTCAGAATCATTCTCGAGTCTGTAAAGAGATTATTACAATTACAGACTTATTGAAAGTTAGTAAATTCTGTCTTCGTTTAGACATTGACAATCTTGTGCCACTCTAAATTTTTTTTATATCATAAGATGCAAACCAACAGGCGGGTCACTTGATATTAAGTAATCACCGCAGTCCATAGACACTAGCAACACCAGGCCAGTCGCAAGTGCGTTACCAGTCTGTGTTTGGGGGATTGAGGGGAAAAGGAGAGTGGAAGGGTAGAAGAGAGGGGAGGTTGGTTCCCCGCGCTTTCAGTTACCGAACGAAACGCAAAAATGCAGGCATTGTCACTTCACATCGGTGTTTTTGTGGGTCGGGTGGTACTATCCCGGGGGGAGCCGACCCATTCATACCGAAACCAGTAATAGCTTCAAGGTGGTTCTACCACCTGGGAAAATATCGGTAAGTTTGGATTTGCGTAGAATATATTCAAGGGTTTAATACAAAACGAAACTTAAAATATTATTATAGGAGACTAAAATTACCATTTATTTATTGCAACTATATTCAGAATGATCAAAGAGTTTGTAGAGGACTTTATAGATGTTTTTTAAACTTCATTTTTGGCAATCAATCTTTCAGATTATTACTGCCATTGTCACGTAGTCAATAATATTACAAGCGTCGTGCGATCGTTTCAATATTAAGCGTCGTGTGAATCAGTTTTCTAACAGGATCCCTTGTTAGAACCTTCCAGGGAGTTTTTGTAGAATCTCAGAATTTCATGCTCTGTGATTTTATTTTCCATTCACTTATGCACAATAAACTAACTATATTACGTAAAACACCACCAAATTTACAAAATATAGAGTCAAATAACACAAAATTATGAATAAAATATAAAATCCACTACATGACAGACTAAAATCCCGCCAAATCTCCTATAGATGGTTTTTCGATATTGTTGTACGTTCATACTAGTTAAGCGATTTGTTTTATCTCAGAACAACTTCAGAAATTATTCCAGAATATATTTAAAATTTTAATAATTCCTGAGCTCAAAGACGTTAATAATAAGGCATATCCTCTAGTAACAATTAGTCGTTGTTTCATTAAAGTTGGTAAACTCTATCAAAAGTTATTGTAATTTTAATGACGTCGCGAGTTAAGTACGTGAGAAAAGTAGATAAGTGAATGGACTTAATATATTCAGATGATTTTATTAATCACGGTTTTTATAAGGTTTCGTGCAAAGTCGCGAGCACAGCTAGTTCATTATCACACCCGATTAGGCCTCCCACCGCAGCGGCTCAAGCCTAGGGTTGATCCGTCAGTAGGGATCTCTTGAGTGCGTTGCTTGCGCGATACGGTGATACAAAATATACATCACGGCTACAACACTACACGATCACCCCCACAAACGTGCATGCCTACACGCTTACACATGAAAGTGGAAGGGTTTACTTTTTTCCATTTATCGAACTGAAAAAACTTCCAATTTTCCGATAATAAATATATGAAGGAGTTGTTGAGGCGTATATGCTTGGTACACATATACGTTTCAACAACTCATACATATATGAATAGTTAGCTAGGTTATCTAAGATAGGTCACGATTTTGCATGCAACAGGCAACAGCTAAGCCGAGGTGTGCCGTGTATCCTTGAGCTGGTTGCCAAAATAAAATCGGCTGAGTGCCTTAAGCGCTCGTCTTAGTAGTCCGATGAAGCTGTTAAGACCTTGCTAGGTCAATAGCGTAGTCAGTTCGAGAAAAAAAAAATTGTTCATAATAAACCGACAATATTCCATGTGGCCGGCCCGTCAGCGCTGAAGGGGTATCCTATGATGGATAGCAACGACCCCTTCGTTTTGATTTATATCACAATTATGACCAAAACCTCTTTTTATTATAATGTTTTTTGAGTTAATAATACCTTTTGATTTCCCTCTCACATGTGGAACATAAATCAAAGGGATAATAGAACCTTTTCTATTCGTACTCTTTACGAGTTTTAGGAAGTTTTGATAGTTCTTGATTTTGTAAGTGTAGTGATGTTATAAGAGAAATAGAATTCGAATTAGTCTTAGCTAGTACTATAAAAGCGAAGGTGTGTTTGTTTTTTGTTTCACATTTACGTCAGACTACATAACAGATTTAAAAAGAATTGTACTACATTATATCCACAAAAATGTACTGTTCCGGAGGTATAGTATCAAATATACGTTAACGCGGACAAGGCCATTGGTAAAAACTAGTATTATGTATTTTTTGTATGCTACCTGGTGTATGCTGCTTAGACCGCGGGAAATTAGAAAAAAAAGATTTTTACAGTTTAGTCACTATATTTTTAGTTTATATTTGCCCGGCATTCATTTTTTAAATGAAAGTAGCCTAAGATACCCCCTGTAACATCGGCTATCCTAGAGAAAGTCCTATCCAAATTTATCCAATCGTTTCGGAGATTATTCGGTATATAAAGGCAGCCAAATTTTTTTTTTTTTTTTTGTAAAGTATTGTATATACTTTCATATACGTTTTTATTGTTAAAAGCAGTTATTCTATCATTACAAACAAACTCTTTAATTTTGTTTATGTATATTTATTTTAAAGATTTATTTAGAAGAATATTAATAAAATTACGGTAACAAACCTATCTTCTCTAAAGTAAATATAGTTCAACGGCTTATTTCAGTTAATGTTAAATTTACTGGACCGATCGACTTGCGTGCGTGACTCGAGTGCGATCACCATTCACAAGGTGACGCTGCGCCGCCATTGTTTTAAAATGTTATGATGAAAAGGAAGCATTGGTGTTATTATTTTGTTACTTATTTTTTGGATTCAATTGGCCGTTTGTGGTATTTTTTAATATACAACAAAGCGATCGGGAATAACTTTCTTTTTAACACGCAGCACGGTTTTTGGCGGGATCTTAGTCTGTCATGTAGTGAATTTTATATTTTATTCATAATCTTGTGTTATTGGCCTCTATATTTTGTAAATTTGGTGGTGTTTTATGTAATATAGTTAGTTTATTGTGCATAGTGAAGTGAATGGAAAATAATACCATGGAGCATGAAATTCTGAGATGCCACAAAAACTCCCAGGAAGGTTCTAACAAGGGATTCACCATCTTGTTAGAATATTGACTCACACGACGCTTAATATTGAAGTGATCGCACGACGCTTGTAATATTCTTGATTACTCGACAATGGCAGTAATAATCTGAAAGATTGATTGCCAAAAATAAAGTTAAAAAAAACACGCAGCGGAAGCTTCCAAAATCGCCAAATTTTGAGACATTCTTCATCAGTGCTCAGCTTCCATTAGTTTTAACGTGATGATATGTAGCCTATAGCCATCCTCGATAAATGAACTATCTAACACTAAAAAAACTTTCAAATTGAACCGGTAGTTCTTGAGATTAGCGCGTTCAACCAAACAAACAAACAAACTCTTCAGCCTTTTAATATAAGTATAGATAATATAATAATTTAAGCGGATGCATCTTATTAATAGAG